>PVJD01007078.1:0-89084 GCA_004026545.1 Mormoops blainvillei | reverse complement strand
GTTTGGTAGAGGTATATTCATTTAGCCTTCTTTTGTCTGGGAAACTCCTTATTTTGCCTCCCATTTTAATTGAGAGCCTTGTTGGGTAGGGTAGTCTTGGTTACAGGCCTTTGCTTTTCATTACTCAGAATATTTCTTGCCATTCCCTTCTGGCTCATTGTGTTTCTGTGGAGAAGTCGGCTGCTAGCTTTATCAGGGCTCCCTTGTATGTTACTTCCTGTTTCTCCCTTGCTGCCTTTAAGATTCTCTCTTTGTCTTTGATATCTGCCATTTTAATTATGATGTGTCTTGTAGTGGGTTTCTTTGGGTTCCTCTTGATTGGGACCCTCTCTGCTTCCTGGGTTTGTGTGACTTTTTCTCCCCACAAATTAGTGAAGTTTTCCATCATTACTTTTTCAAACAGGTCTTCTATCCCTGTTCCTCTTCTCCTCCTTCTGGTATTCCTATTATATGGATATTATTACATTTCATTTTGTCCTGCATTTACCTTAACCCTTCTTCATTCTTTTTGAGACTTTTTTCATTTCCTCGCTCTTTCTGGGAGTTTTTTCCTACCTTATCCTCCAGCTCACTGATTTGATCCTCTGCTTCCTCTGGCCTGCTTTTGATTCTTTCTACTGTGTCCTTCAATTCAGAAATTGTATTCTGCATTTCCTCATGGTTATTGTTGATAGTTTCTATGTCCTTTTTCATGCTGATATAGTTTTCAGTAAGTTCCTCATAGTTTCCCTGTAGTTTTTGGTAATTCTCACTGAGCTCATTGAGTTCGTTGAGCTTCCTTATAACCATTGTTTCAACCTCAATATCTGATAGTTTACTTGCCTCTGTTTCATTTAGTAGCCTTTCTGAGGATTCCTCCTTTCCTTCTGATTGGGAGTTGTTTCTTTGTCTTCCCATTATTTGGCTGCCAGAGCAAAACCACAAAGCCCAGGAAACAAACCCACGACCACAAAAATAACTCCCTCCTGCAATCCCACTATCAACAGCAAATGACCTAGTATTAATAAGGCTGTAAAGAGATTAAGACTATTATAAGAAAGGAGAGAAATAAACTATAGTATAAAATCTAGTGACTTAATATACACCAACTTGGTGGACAAGAAATGAGTGTTAAAAAGCTATATAGTAAAGAAAATATTGCAAATCATGGAGAAGACCACAGTGGATTTCTTCTAGGTAGCCTCTAGTATTTACCACTGTTTTTTCTTTCTGGATCCACCTCTGGTGATGTCAGGTGTTGACCCCATCTGACCTTAGGCAGTCTTTTGGAGACTTCCTGGGATCTACTCTCTGTGGCTGTCTCCTTCAGTTGTTAATCTATTCACTCTGTGCTCAGAAGTCAGGCTTTAACACCATAGGGAGGGGCAGAATCCCTCCTGGGGTTGGGGCTAATGTTTCCCTTTAGGCTGCTGCTGCTTGGAGGGGAGCGGTCTCTGTGAGCTCGATGGCTGCTGTCTTATGGGGGACGATTCAGCACCAGGATCCGGGAGGCTACTCTCTCAGTTCTCTCCCCAAAGTCTCTATCCCCAGCGCCTCTAGTCCACTCTGCCCCCTCTTTGCAGGGATCCACTGTCTGTGGCTGCCACTCTGCAGTCAGCAGTCAGGCTTAAGCACCACAGGGTCAGGGCAGAGTCCCTCCTGGGGGCGTGGCTATTGTTTCCTCTCAGGCTGCCGCTCAGGGGAGTGGTCTGTCTGAGCAAGATGGCTGCTGCTATGGGCGGTGACTCAGCACTGGCATTCCAGTGGTTACTTTCTCAGTTCTCTCCCCATGGCCTCCGTCTCCAGTCTCTCCTTAGGCATCTCAAGCCCACTCTGACCCCATGTTTGCTGGAGCCCAGGGTAAGTGGCTGCAGATGAAAATTTATGCGTTGGACCTTAAACGGCTTCAGTCTCCAGCCGCCCGTCTCTGGCAGACAGCAGCCCTTATGCTATTCACTGCTGGTTGTAATTTGTGTACTTTTTTGGGCCCTGATACTGTAGGCTGGGGACCTGCACTTATGCTTTAGACCCCACTCTTCTTAGGTGGATCCAACTGGCTGCTTAAATATCCCTCTGGTGTTGCCGCCTGAGGGTGCCCAGCCAGCCTTCTCGCATCTCCACCAAACTCCTTACCAGTCAGGTCGTGCTGAACTGATTCTTCTGTCTGTCTGGGGTTATAAGGCTTCTCTCTTGCTATTGTTCAGTTGTTTGTTCCACATGATTTCTCCACAATTTAGTTGTAATTCCAGATTGGTCCTGGGAGGAGGTCAGTTCCATTCACTTCTTTGCCATCTTGATCTCTCTCGAGACTAAAAAAATTCTACAATTATAAACTCTTTGGATGTAAATTACTTAAGATGTCTACTAATTAACCAAAAGAATGAATCAAAATTAGAAATTAAGGGAAAAAGAATGTGGTAGACTGCTCTCTAGAACTTTCAACAGGTAAAATTTCCAAACTATCATAAGAAACCTGAGGAGAATTATTGCTCAGGCAATGACTATACTCATCATACAAAATTAATGGCAACTGTGGATGCTTTGGTGTCTCCATTTAGTTGCATCTGTGTGCAACTAAAAGAAACTAATTTCATTGTGAAAAACTATTCTTCACGTTGAAATAACACTGTAACATGCAAAAGTAAGTTCTCTAGAAATTTTCATCCTTCGGGTTAAAGTTTACTGCCAGATTCAGTTACTCAATTAAGTATATTTGCTCAGTATTCTCCCCCTCAGTATTCACTCAGGGAATAGTGGCCCCCAATGGAAGCCTGAAACCATGTATAATATGGAAACTTATTTATACTATGTTTTTTTCCTATTCCTACATGCATATGATAAAGTTTCATTCATAAATTAGGCACAGTAAGAGATTAACATCAATTAGTTATTAACATCAATAACTAATAATAAAATAGAACAATTATTTGAATGCCAACAATGTGATACAGTGACAGTGGATATGCTAACTGAGAGGGCTCCTAAGTGAGTGAGGGGCTGGGAGCATAAACAGGGTGGACAAATGGGACAAAGGGATGACCCCCATCCGTGGCGAGATGGACCAGGTCAGTGTGAGATTTCATCATGCCACTCAGAACTAGCTCAGAATTTAAAATTTATGAATTGTTTATTTCTAGAATTTTCCAGTTAATAATCTCTGATGGCAGATGATCTCAGGTCACTGAAACCACAGAGAGCAAAACCATGAGCAAGGGGGAATACTGTAATTCTGTTTTTAAAAAATACTAATCATGTTTGGGAAGGATACAAATACTTATCTTTGATGGGTGTTTCTTTTACTCTTATTTTGGTAACTCATACTTTCCATGAAAAGTATGAACATTAAAATATATTAAAGATAGTAAATGTTTTCCTGACTTTCATGCTGTGAAGACTGTATTTCATATAGTTCAATTAAAGGAACTTCACATACTTCTCAAGTTTTTATATTGTTGAATAGTAAGTATTACCTTTGTGAAGAATTTCCTTTTAAGATGCTAACTTAAGAGAATTCTTGGGCTCCATCATTGACTTCGCATGTTCCTCTTACAAACTCTTGTGATTTTAGGAGAAACTGTGAGTAGTAGCACTGTAACAACAGTCCTTTCAAGACTAACTCATTCAGCTTAAAGTCTAGGGCTCCAGAGTTTATAAGTGATCTGTAGAGCTGACTTTCTCCAATATTATCAGTCTGCTTTGGGAAAAAAGACACTGAGATCACCTTCCTCATTATAGTTCCTCTTGACATTGCAAGGAAAAAAATAGATACCCACAGAATACTGGTGGTTATCAGAGCTAATGGAAGAAAACAACTTATATTTCTTTATTTATTTTAATAGTTTATTTTATTGTATTTTTCCATTATCATGTATCCCCTTATACCCTCTTCCATCTCTAGCAATCACCACACTATTTTCTATACTGTCGTCCATGTCCATGAGTCCTTTTCCTTTTTTACTTGATCCTCCACCCACCGATCCCCTCCCAGAGCTGTCGGCCTGCTCTCTATCTATGAGTCTGTCTCTGTTTTACTTGTTAGTTTAGTTTGTTCATTAGATTCCACATGTGTGTGAAATCATATGGTACTTGTCTTTCTATGACTGGCTTATTTCACTTAGCATAATGTTCTCCAGGTCCATCCATGCTGGTGCAAAGAGTAAAAGTTTCTTCTTTTTTACGGCCAAGTAATATTCCTTTGTGTAAATGTACCACAGTTGTTTTATCCACTCATCTATTGATGGATCCTTGGATTACTTCAAAATATTCGCTATTTTAAATAAGGCTGAAATGAACCTAGGAATGCTTATATTCTTTTGAGTTAGTGTTTTGCGTTTCTTTGGATAAATTCCCAGAAGTGGAATCACTGGGTGATTAAGTCAGTTCCATTTGTTTGTTGTTTGTTGATTTATTGATGATAGCCCATCTAACTGGTGTGAGCTGATATCTCATTGGAGTTTAAATGGCATTTCTCTCATGATTAGTGATGCTGAGCATCTTTTCATACGTCTATTGGCCATCTGTATGTCCTCTTTGGAGAAGTGTCTATTAAGATCCTTTGCCCATTTTTTAATTGGATTGTTTTTTTGGTTTTTTTGTGTTGAGTTTTATAAGTTCTTTACGAATGTTGGATATTAACCCCTTATCTGATGTATCATTGAATATGTTCTCTGATTCAATGGGTTGCCTTTTTTATTTTGTTGATGGTTTCCTTTGTTTTGCAAAAACTTTAGTTTGATGTAGACCCATTTTTATTTTTTTCTTTTGTTCCCCTTGCCTGAGGAGATATATCAGAAAAAATATTGCTATGAGCAATGTCTGAGATTTTACTAGCTATGTTTTCAACTAGGATATTTATGGCCATGAGCCTAACATTTAATTCTTTAATTCATTTTGAATTTTTTCTTGTGTGTGGCATAAGAAAGTGGTCTAATTTCAATTTTCTGCATATACCCATCCAATTTTCTGCATATACCCATCCAATTTTCCCAGCATCATTTATTGAATAAACTAACAAACTGAATATAACAATACATCAAAAAGATCATACACCATGATCAAGTGGGATTTATCCTGAGAATACAAGGTTTCTACAATATTCACAAATCAATAAATGTGATACACCACATAAACAAAATGAAGGATAAAAGCCACATGATTATATCAATGGATGCAGAAAAAGCATTTGATAAAATCCAGCACCTATTTATGATAAAACCTCTCAGCAAAGTGGGAATAGAGGGAACATGCCTAAACCTAATAAAGGCCATATATGACAAACACACAGCCAGCATCACACTCAGTGGGCAAAAACTACAAGCATTCCCCTTAAAATCAGGAAACAGATAGGGATGTCGGCTTTCACCACTCTTATTCAACATAGTACTGGAAGTTCTAGTGATAGCAATCAAAGAAGAAGAAGAAATAAAAGACATCCAAATCAGAAAGGAAGAAGTAAAACTGTAATTATTTGCAGATGACATGATACTGTACATAAAAAAAAATGCCAAAGATTCCACCAAGAAATTACTAGAGCTAATAAATGAATTCAGTAAAGTAGCAGGATACAAAATTAATATCCAAAAATCAGTTGCATTTTTATATGCCAACAATGAACTATCAGAAAGAAAAATTAAAAAAACAACCCCGTTCACAATTGCTTCAAAAGAATAAAATACCTAGGAATAAAGTTAACCAAAGATATAAAACACCTATACTTGGAAAATTATAAAACACTGAAGAAAGAAATTGAAGAAGATAGAAATAAGTGGAAACATATACTGTGTTCATGGATTGGAGAAATTAACATCATTAAAAAGTCCATACTTCCCAAGCAATATATAGATCCAATGCAATTCCTATCAAGTTACCAATAATACATTTCACAGAACTAGAACAAATATTTCAAAAGTTCATATGGAACCAAAAAAGACCCTTAATAGCAACAGCGATCTTGAGAAAGAAGAACAAAGAGGTACCACGCTACCTAATATCAAACTATACTATAAGGCCACAGTAATCAAAACAGCCTGGTACTGGCATAAACACAGACATATAGATCAATGGAACAGAATAGGGAGCCCAGAAATAAACCCATGCCTTTATAGTTGATCAATATTTGACAGAGGAAGAAAACAACTTTTATAATTATGTACTTAATAACTCTCATAAACTTTAATAACCAATGTTATAAATAAATTATTCACACCGGGAACAGAGCAATAGAGGTTGTATAGGATCAGTTTGAATTAGCTAACAATGAATCTACAATCCACCTTGACATTTCTTGGATATTTTGAGAATTGTAGTTAAGCCCAGCCAAAGCCATATGAGAAAAATAAGCATAGAGCCTACCTATAATCATATCTCTAAAGAAAATAATTCTAAAGCCTTCACAGACCCACTGACAATATTTAATAAAATTTACATGATGTACTTATGTTATAGAAAGAAAGATTGGAACTTCTTTATGAAAAACATCATTACCTCTAGGACTGAGGAATCGGGTATATGGTAGTGGGAACAAGGACCGCCCTTTATTGAGTTCTCTGTAATTTATAAACTTTATTTTATTGAACCTGTTGTGCGCTTTAAAAGCAAGTATTGTGCAGGAAATATGGTGCCAGCAAATAATAAACATTTCATACTTTAATTTGTTAAATTGAAGCTTCACAAACCTTCTAAAACAGATGACACTGTCCCTTTTTTGCAGTTGAAGAAAAGGACTCAGAGAGATGAACTAGCCTTCTCAAGATCACACAGTATAGATCATTTGAAAAGTTTATTTGATATGAAAGCTTCTATAGATAAGTCTACTATATTATGATATTTGTTTTTAAAGTATTTTATTAGCTGACTTTTATACTTGCAGGTGTTTTCTTATACTGCTGACAAAGAAATCCGAACCGATGACTTGTGCTTGGATGTTTCTAGACTCAATGGACCTGTAATCATGTTAAAATGCCACCATATGAGAGGAAATCAGTTATGGGAATATGATGCTGAGGTATAGTATTTTCCTTAATTTTCTTATTTTATAATGTTTCAACTCAGTTATATATAGCGTGGAGCAAAAGTGGGTTTACAGTTGTGAGTACATGAAACTCAGATTTTTTCTTATACTCTTACTTATTATTTTATTATGTTTCCATATGAATAACCGTAAACATGCTTTTGCCCCATCCTGTATTTCAAAACACATTTAAACCCTAAGTTCTTTTTTTCTGCATTGGAAGAGCTGCATATTCAGCGTGCATGCTCGTATCAGATAATATTAGGATGGTATATTCTATAAAGGGGTTTTTGCCAAACTAGTCCATAAGTATAAAATATAAATGAGAAACATAAAGTCATATTTAACTAATTAACATTTATTACCATATGTACATGCTTAACATAAATTAGGTAAAGGGCAGGCTGTGCAACGGGGAGGTATAATTGCAGATGTACATATAGGACAGTATCAACAATATTTTCATATTTTAAATTTTATACTGTTGAAATCTGATATTTCTGCTCACTTGAAAGAGACAAAGAAAAAAACTGACAGAATTAGCATAAATAGTCTTTATAATAGTTCATACTCTGAAAAATTCAATAAACTAATTAGGTACATAATTAGCGAAGCAGCGCCTTCTCAATGTAGCATATCTTTCTGAGAGAAGAGAGGGAGAAAAAACAATAAAATTACTGCGGGGAATTTAGAGTCATGCAGTGTGTAAAAACCAGATCAGCCATCAGATGGAGCTAATAAAAAAGAAATATTTTCCTCTGCATAAGGAAGCTGCCTTGAAACAGCTTTATTTTTTTCATTTTTCTTTGCTTAACAAAGTGAGTTGGTCGTCTGTGTTACATTTTCTACATTAAGTGGTTGGGGAGTTAAGATCAGAAGTAAACTTTATTTTTATGTGATAAATAATACAATAGAGGTAAATGAATTTCCCAAATGCAGTGTTCTATGAAAACTTAAAATATTCTGCAAGAGTGACATTGTAAAAACCAATCTACAGAGTTGTTGGTATTACTGTTATTTAACAAAGCCTTCTTTTTAAAAATTTTTTGAATGTCACTTTAATTTGCATGATGTTATAATTTCTGAAGTGGAAAACCAGGAGAACTTACTGAATTCTTACATGAATTGAAACTAGTTAGATAGGGTTAAAATTCAGCCCTAAACTTTATATAATATTACCAAGCTCTTTGGATACATCTTCTTCTGGGACCTAATTTTAAAGGGAACACCATGAATCCTCCTATGCTGCACAGGTGCGCTCTAGCCACGCGTTTGTCCTCTCAGTGTCTTATTCACCTTCTTTATCTGACAACCATTATTTTTTTCTTCATTATCGTCACCACCCTTTATATTAAGACTGCAGAAGACATTTCCTCTAATAGTACATGTGAATAAATATGAACCTTCCTTTTGTTCCCTATCTCCTGTATGAGAAGTACAGATAGATGTATAGAAAAAGGAGAAAGCCTGAAAGAGGTATTTTTTAAAAATAAAACTGTTTGTTGTTTCTGTTCTTTAGTTTTCACCAAAACCTCAGGACTTTATTGGGTGTGTGCTCTAGCATATATTTATAAGAACAGGGGAAAAGGGGGTACATTTTTAATAAGATGGAGCATTGTTGAATTTCAGATTACCACTCTTAATCTACAAACTTTTTAATTTTGAGTGGATATTGGCTTTTATAATCATGTCTCAAACTCCTTTATTTCTCAAATAAACACTGTTGGTAATTAGACGTATGTTTTCATTTATATTATTATCAGCCAGTAGGAAGATTATTGAATACTAAGGGATTTTCAAGGAAAAGTAAAAAAAAGATTGGTAGCCTCAACTAAGATAAAGAAATGTTTTTATAAATTTACTATTTTGGATGAGTGAGGGTTATCTATTGAAGTATTTTTAGATTATTGTAATATTTTGTATCAGGTATATTTTGTTTCTACAACACATGCAAATGAAGCTCATAAATATTGAGAAATGTTTACTTTTAAGTAAACTATTCAATCACGTTAATAATTATATAACAGCTTTATTTACTGTCTTACATATTTAGAGTTTCAAAACTAAATTGTGATGTTTAACTTGTCTAAACTTAAAATTTTAAGTTATAGTGTTTTTTTTCCAAATTTGTAAATGTATAAATCATAATGTAGAGAAGGCACAAGAAAATAGAATAATTTCGGGAATGATGCATTGCCTCCCTGGTAAGTTCGGCTTTGAAATAAAAGACAGATATTATTTTTGAAGAAGTCAGGAAAAATGGAAATGATTTTTAAAATAAAATTGAAATATAATATTTTTTTGATCACCTCTTCTTTTAAATATTAGGTTTAGGGTCAATTTAGTCTATAGCATAATCCCAAAATTTGCCACCCAAAGTGTGATTCTAGGAACATCACCTGGGAACTTATTAGAAATTATGAATCTGAGATATCACCCTCCACACACTAAACCAGAGTCTATATCTCAACAAAAATCTCCAAAACATTCACATACATATTAAAGTTTGAGAAGGGCAGGTCTAGACATTGGCCAAAACTTTACTTATCTTCCTTAACCTTTTTATGCTCTGTTGAAAAATACTACAAAGTTAGGAAAAGGCATATCTACACTTTGGAAAATGACAAGGCGCCCAAGAGAGATGGGGGAGGAAACGGGAGCAGAAAGGAACGAGGGAGCTACGTTGCTCTAGCCTTCTATTCCAACCAGTAAAAAGCACACCAGTGCTGCTTGCTGCTTCTGTAATTTATTCTTTATCCATTGCTATCAAAGGCAAAATTATTCTTCTTTGAAAAACGTCTGAGGTGGTGCAGTTTCAAAGCAGAATAAAACTTGATGGAGTTCAACTTGGTGGACTTGTAGAGCTAAAACTTACCTTAAACTTCTCTTCTTGGAACCTTTATGAGGAGGACTCTGAAGCACAAAGGTTGTGCTGCCAGTGGTAGAGGCAGGATTTCAGAGTTAATGACGTATTCAAAGAAAGCTAGTTATCAGTACAATTGTGAATCTCACAGTGCGAACAGCCGAAATATTCCATCAATTTGTCTCCTGGAGTCCTTTCAATCTGAGGAAAGCAAGTTGTAAACAGGAACAGAATTATGGGAATATCCAGAGAAAAATTGAAACAGCATAATAAAGCCTCAAAATATGGAGTCAATTTAGCTTCTTTTTTTTTTTAAACTATTAGTTGATTAGAGAGTGCAGGGAATAGGAGGGAATAGAGCTTACTGTCTATAATTTCATCTCTTTTCTCATGCAATTCTAACAGTAGTCCTAAACAATCATAATATAAATAGTCCTAAACAATAATAATATCTTATTGGTTGTCTTTGCATTAGTAAACGTAACTTAGCGTATTTAAATGCCTTCTCTGGGTTTGTACACTCCAGGTTTCTGACACTTAATCCAGCGATCTTTCCACTATGTTACATTCCTGTTGAGGTCATTGAAAAATTCAAAACAATTAGATACTTTGAATGATGATATTCTGATAAGCTAAATGTGCAGTATTATAAATGAAAGAAATGATTAAATGCTATCAATTATTTGTGGTATCAAATTTTACATACATATAATTTCTCTTTAATCGTTGGAAAGATGTTCTGAAATCAGTATTGTCTATTTAGACAAACAGGCAGTCATAAAACTACATTGTCAGTAGGGTCAAATTGCTTATACACTTTAGCTATCCATATTCATAATACAATTAATATCTAATTAATACTATTTTTATTTGAATAAAATGAAGTACATGTTGGAAATAAATACATGTCCTTGGTCAACTTTGATTTAAAATATAGTGTCCTACTTTCTTAATGAAATATTTCTTGAATAACACAACCATGAATTTAATTCAGTATCACCAATTCCTGGCCAAACATGTTTGATTGTGGGGCGACTCAGCATTATTAGCAAATCTGCAAAATCCTCACCTGATCTAGAATCTCTCGAATAAATTACCTGAACACTTTTGTGCTATGAAAGCCCATTGACTCAGAGTTAATACAAAAAGGAAAAAAAAACCTTACATTTCATCTCACTGAGACATTTAAAAAACTATTTTTATAAAGGACCATCATTCATCGATACCATTTTATTCAGGTTTCTGTTTTTGTATTTGAACATTGCAATTGTGTTCCAATCCATTTGAAATTTACATTTTCCTGCAATAAGTTCACATAATCACAGTTCTTTTTAAACATCCAGGCAGCTACATACAGTGTGACAATCTATTTTTAGAATAGAACACTTATGCTCAACAAACACTATGCAACACAATAAAAAAGGGAGCAAAATATGATGCTAAAAATAAGTCTTGCTTTTCATGTGACTGAGCAAGTTGACTGAGAAAATATTGTTATGAAGTCAATATCCATCTGTATCAAATGTTTCACAATGCAAGGAATGTTTTTCAGTAGGTAAAATATTTTGGATTGGTATTTACTGAAATCACAGGAGCTCATATGTAGACTTTACTTAATACCTCTTTTATTTACCTTATCAGAAAGCAGGTAGATGGGAATATAATTTCAAGGTAAGTTATCTATTAACTGGCAAGTCAGCCATTTCCCTGTGTAGTGTTCCTAATAAAAACAGTTGCTTGATTTGCTTTTTGAAGGCTGTCTATATCAGACAAATTTTACCTTTTCATATTCCCATTGACTCATAGCTGTGATTTCTTAAGTAGAATCAATTAGTGTATAGGAATTCTAATAGTTTAGTATTGGAGTTTTAGTTCTTGTTTCTTAAACATTTACACTTCTTTAAGCTACTTGTTCTGTTCTAACAAATGCGCAGATCACTTTGTCAGGAGATTATATTTAGCATTCTGAATAGCAACTTTATTATATTAATTTTTAAAATTTGTTATTCCATATTTGATCAATAGGGGAAATCCTATTGTATTTGTAATGTTAATAGTAAATTAAATACCTGTAATAGCCTAAACTTATCTTTGTTTATTTGTATGTACAATAACTAACACTGATGTCTTATTTTAAACTTTTAGTATGGCATCTTTTAAACTGAGACCTGTATGATTGGTTCTTCAGTCAACCATGCAGTCATTTCTCTTTGTTCGTTAAAAGAGCAAATTTTTTACTTAATGTTTTTTTAATACAAAAGTACAAGGGTGTGTCTCATTTCATAATTTAGGGTTTTTATTTTGTCGCTGGAATAGTTTCCTTAGCCTGATTTCAGTTGGTTTTCAGTAGTAACTCTGTCTTCAAAAGGGTAGATTTAAGGATACTCCATGATACATCTTATCTCAGATAGCAAACATACAAATATGTTTAAAGGCAGGAGGGAGGAATTCAATTTTTTCTTATGCATTTTACAATAATACAATTAAAATTTTGTAAACCCAGAAAATACTAAGTCTTTCTACCCCAGAGGTGAACAATTAAGTAGTGCTCTAATGTAAACAAAAACCACTACTAGCTTAGGGTTCTTATTACCCTGTTTTCTAGTCAACATTTTAAAGAAAGTTGTAGGAAAGATATTTGGCAGTATGCTGATGTCAACCGGCATATCACCACATTACCTTCAAAACTGAGTTGACGTGCCCAAGTCTTCTAAAGCTGAGTCTTCCAGAGCTGTGAGAGGCATTTGCAACAGATATGACAAAGAGCAATTTTAAGGGAAAAAATATAAAAAACATGCAAGTTCTTGAATAAATAGCAGAGAAAAAATGTACATAACCAATGAAAATGAAAATATTAATTTAAGTAACTAAAAAAAATACATAAAAATTATTTCATGTGTGTTTTTGTCAGTTTCTCTATGTATCCCATCAATCTGTCCAGGAATGTCTTTAATGGCAACACACAATACTGGTGTAGGTGCAGTAAAACTGACACCCATATGCTCTCCTGGCATTTAATAAGCACAAGAAATATTAGCTGCTGCTGCTGTTATTACAAAATCATTATTATAGATATTTTTTAAAACTTTGCTAGTAAGTATTAAAATGTCATAGTTTTGACCTTGTGATTTCACTTCTAAGAATTACTTTTAAAGAAATTATTATAAATATGGAGAGAGATGTTCAAAGATGTTTATCACAGCATTCTTTCCAATAGTTCTAAATTGGACAGATATTGCCCCCAAATGAAAAAGGGAAATGATTTTAGCAAAGCTACTTTGCATAAAATTTTTTCCTATGATTTTAGATTATTTTACTAATAAGAGAGATGCCCACAATATAAACTGAAGGGTATTTAATTAGATGAACTCTGTTAGATAAATTTGCATAATATGAGTGATAAAAATTACAAGAAAACATAAAATAATAATTGGTATCTCTTTTAGACAAAATATTCAGAAAAATGAGCTATGCTATTGCTCAAACAAATGAAAACACTAACAGTTTTATTGGGTTTGTTTAAAATAAAAAATAATTTTTATCTCAGTGTCGTTTGAAATTTCCAATTTTTGTTAGAAGCACTTGGAGTGTACTTAAACATTTTAGAAGTACCTGAAGTGAAAGTTCTTTGAAATTTTTTAATGGTCATTCATGGATAAATATTTTGGGGCAAAATATTACAAATATATTTTTATGAAAAATTTTATACTTATTCATGTTCTATAGTTACATTTCTGTCTTTATAAATTCTTTGTCATTTTACTGTAGAAAGTCAGTCCAATGATTGTGTCCATTAAGCTGCCCAAAATATGTAATTAATTTTATCAAAATTCATTTTCTGCTGTAGCCTTTCCCTGATTGGTTTACTCAACAAATTTACAGAATGCCTCCTACGTGCAGGCGCTGGGCTTGGTGACGTAGGTAGTCATGGCCCCTCGTCTTCCTGGAGCTGCGTTCCTTCTAAGGAACCTGGGACAGATGGAGAACAAGAAACAGACAAATTAATTACAAGTTGTGTTTGGAAAATGAAGTCAAATTAAGAGCCCAAATGGAGTCTACCTTTGTCTTGTTCCTTCCTTCATTGACTTCCTAATTGGCACTTAGATGAATGTGCCAATATATATGTGGAACACTTTCAACACCACCAGGTTAGCCCTGTGAAAACATGGTGGAGACAACTTGAGTAAAAAGTAAAGCAAAGACTGAAAGCTAAAATAAACCCTTTTCCCCTGGCATCCACTCAAACTTAGGGCAAAGGAAGGAGCAGGCCAAAGGCCATGAATGAAAACTGTGGACTGGTCAATCCTTTTAAAAATCCGTACTCACAAAATATGCATGCAGCACTAAAAACATTTCATTACTAGCATAGACACTAAGGATATAACCTTTTCCATGCAAATTTTTCATATTTGGTCTCAGGCTCTTCTCCTTATTCTCAGTTCTCTCTTCATTTAGTCTTGCCAAATGTGCTTCATATTAAAGCCATCTGAAAGAACCGTGGCTCACAGCTCCATGGATGCAATTATTGTGACGTGTGCCTTCCATTCTCATCCAGTAGAAACTGTGTGTTGTCAAGAAGGATTGATTTATTACTGCCTTTGTACTTGATTTTGCCATTATTCACTATTTTCTTTGTCGAACAGACCCATACTCTTCTTCACACAAACACCCAGTCCTGTCTCTCAGTCAGCAGAGTAGCTGATGGCTCCCAACAGCCCGCTGTGGAAATATGTAACAATAGCACTTTGCAGAAGTGGCTACTCAGAAACTATACAAGAGTGGAAGTTTTTAGAAATATTTTTGAGAATCCTACTGATTACATTCTCTAATAAATTTTGGAGGTTTGTGTTGCAGACTTTATTCATATTAGTTTAGTATTTTTATGATTTGTTATTGAAATCTAGAAACTTCTTTAAATGTGGTTAAGAAAAATCTTTATATACTGTTTCTCCATGGAGTTATTTTTCTGTCTTTTACTTCTTAGCTGCTTATTAATTTGGAATGTGCATATATTCAGTAGTGATTATTCTGTATTTAATTAACAGGTATTTTCCAGTTCTCTATTTCAAATATATATAAATATAATTGATGGAATGTATTACTACATATTAGCTCTTTTTTTTATACTAATGCTAACTAGAGCCCTGTCTATATGACAATAGATTTTACATTAGAGCTCAATAAAATCAATAAGAAAATTAACATAGCCAAAAATGAATTTCTTTTGAAACACTGAAATTACTTAATTTTGTTAATTTTAATTTATATACTTTGGTTATGTGCAGATATAGCATATCCTTTTTGGAATTTATTTCTTTAAGCTGAAACTTAAAGCAAATGCATTTACTGAAGACTAAGAGTATTGTTTAAGTGATATAATAATAAAACTTTTTTAAAAATGTACCTTTTATCTCTCACTTGTATGATTTTGTTAATATCTTCTCAGTAAGCAACAAAATGAATCATTATTTGGTTTAAGTGGAAAAAAAAACTGGTATGGATTCTTGTAAAGAGTGCAGTTAACAATATGTCCTAGTTCTTGATCTTAAGGTGTTTATGTCCTTGTAGATAAAGTATATTACATTTTCCAGTAACTCATTATGAGAACACATAGGAAGTCAGGGAGTTTTTTTTCTGGATCAAATGAACTAATTAAAGGTTGTTAGTAGGGGACACAATTGAGCTTGGAATGCTTATGACACGGCTGGGAATAGAGGTATGGAGAGGAGAGGAGTGAAGGGGTGTTGTTGAGATTAGAACTACATTTAAGACAAGGGCATTCTAAACATGCATTGGGAAGCTGGAAAAGTCTGGATCTTTTACACAATGAGAACTTGTATATCGGGCAATTTACATACCTAATATATCACCTTACTTTGTTTTCAAAGCAACCTTACCTGGTAGATGAGATGGCCAGCAAGGGGTCTTCTCACACTTAAACATTTAGTCTCCCAGGTTTGCTTACAGAATTCTAGGACAGAAACTACAACGTGTTTCTCCTAGCAGAATTTGCATCGCTTCCTGAAGCAGTTCGTTTTGCCTTATGGGAGCAGGCTTCTCCGCAGGTGACAGCCCCGTGCAAGGGGATGGGAGCCACATTAGGTGGGTGTGGAAAACAGCTTGGTCAATGGTCTTACGGCTCACAGGAGACAATATCTCTGTAACAACTCCACAGGCAGAGCTTCAAGAAAACCAGTGCCACATGCAAAACTCCCAGTCTTTGCACTTAGTGAAACCCACAGTTTGGTTTCCTATCAGGTATTTACAATGAAGTTGATTCAGTGCAGACACAGCTTAACAATCAGAGGTCATTTTCACCATAAATAATGTTGCCCAGAAATATAGTTAACATTTTACCTTTATCAGGTTGCCAAGGGGTCCTAGTTAGATTGAAGATCAAATTTTTTAAGCAGAAAAGGAAGGGGCATTTTTGAGTATTCATAATTTTCCCTGAGCATTTTCTGACAAAAATCTGATTGCTCAGAATAATTTCATAATTTGCCCAAGTTTTCACAACCAGTAGGTGGGGAGTGGGAAACATAGGAATTCACACTTAGGCTGTGTAACCTTCAAATATCTGCTGTTTTTACTGCACAACATTAAAAATGACAGAGTTTTGGTTGATAGGTTATCTTCACAGTTGTGTCTTTTGACTATCAATGAATTCCTTAAAAGCAAATATTTGTATAATTTTAGAAAGAATGCTTACTAATATTTAAAAAGTATTCCTATTTATGTAGTTGACAACACATATTCAATTTGATCTTTAAAGTCATACATTTTTTAAAAAAGGATATAACAGAAGCAAGCCAGGGTAAGTAGCTTTTTGAAAAAAGATATAGATGCCAGAAGGACCTCAGGTATGTAATAAAAATGAAGAGTATTTTGTTGATTTTAACTAGAACTTTGTAGAAAAAAATTGTTTTTGTTTTGTTTTGAATTTTTTTCAAGTTGGCTATTGATTCATCAGACAATGACATAATTTCTGGTATAATAAGTATAAATCAACTACCTCTTTGCCTATCTTTGGCCATTTTTTCCCTCCATTTTTTAGTATAAATAGCTCAATACTGTGAATTGAGAGAGCAACAACAGAGGCCTCATTCTTGTATCTTTGCATCTGACAATCTTACTCTTTTAATTTCCTGCTTGTTGCCTATTACACATCCTCCACCACAAGCCTGCTTTCCATTCCGTCTCTCCTCAGCACAGTGTAGTCCTAGGTGTTTGCAGGCCTAATCCAAAAAATTACAGTTGTCCGGGCAGCAGTTCTCTACCAGTTTTACTGCATTCTCCCTGCATTTTTTTCATCCAACTTTCAATTGTAATATTGTGAGATACCCCAAAATTGTCTACCTTTAATTTTGGTGATTCAAAATGAAACTTTATGATGTGCTTTTTCCAAAATGTACTTGTAAATCACTTCCCATGCATTCAAACACTCTCTTCTGGTTGGGAAGTTTTTTATGTAGTATGATTCTAGGCACTGGCCATGAAACTGAGCAAAAATGTACATAATTAGTGTGCATAAATTAGTATAAGCATTTGGACTTAAAATGTATATCTGTAAAGTCCAAAATATATAACTTTAAAATGTAAATGTGAACTCAAAAGACAAGATGTGTAATGATCGGTTTACATGAAATTTTTGGAATTACATTTCAGCATTTGGGTTCTGAGATATTACTTTTTAATGAATATTGTTATGAAGAAAATAAAATAAGAGATATAAATTTTTTAAAATGTGACCAATGCATCCCTGTTTTTATTTGATATTGATTTTTTAAAGATTCTTAGAAATGCCAACTAAATTATGGTGAGCATAATATCAAGTAAGACAGATCTTTGCTGTGATAATCACTCTGCTACAATGAATTTCTCAGTCACAGATACTATGGCTTATTTAGTATTTGGAAATGGGAGCATCTCTAGTAGTTTTTTTCATTTGGGTCACAGCTGTGACGTCTCTTGGCCTGTTTACCAAATGGTTACTGAATAACGCATGTCTAAGAAAACCAAGCTTTTGTGAAAGCTTGTTAATATTTACAGCCCTCGACTCAATTCAGAGCTCCCAAATGGACTTTTTGCAAAGAAGCCCAAATTCTTGGCAATGCATAGTACACGTTGGCCAATTTCTTTAACCATCTGCAAATAAAGGTGTATTAGGCAATGATGAAACTGTAACAGTGAAAGTTGTATAGTAATTAATTTTGAGCCACCTGTGCAGTTCTTTTCACAAACATACCACAGCATTTATACTAAAAAAAAAACATAAAGGTTCTTTTAAAGAACAGATTTATTCTGATGTACTAGTGAAATTAAAGATAAAATATGTTGCCCTGATTATTGGTTATCTTTTACAGAGACTCACCTTGAGACACGTTAACAGTAACCAGTGTCTTGATGAACCTTCTGAAGAAGACAAAATGGTGCCTACCATGCAGGACTGCAGCGGAAGCAGATCCCAACAGTGGCTGCTAAGAAACATGACTTTGGGGGCCTGAAGACCGTTTCCCCCAAGCCATTAAAGTGTCTACACTTTTGTTTTTCCATTATTTCAATTAAGGAAAAATATGAACTTTGCTGAATTGAAAGTTTTAAAATCCTTTTAGTATTCTAAAACACAGTTATTTGTAATTCATTTTTAGGAACATTTGCTTATTTCCCTACAAAAATTTGTATCTGATCAAAAGCACATAAAAATATAAATAACAGCAAACTGTTACTAAACTTCCAAAAAACTTAAAAAACAAAGTGCTTAAAAGAAATCTTTACTGCCCTCATGTCACAGGAACGTTGGGGAGGGGTATTTTTAATTTTTATTTTCATAGTGATTGTAAGAGAAACAATGTAAATGCCTTATAAAATATCTTCATTATGAAAAAGTATCATTTTATAAGCTCACTCTGTTTCTACTGGACATTCATGGAAACATGTTGAATATCTATGTCAACAATAGTCCACACATTGAATCATCTCTGAGCAATGAATTCATCATACAAAATGAGTTCCAAGTTTGCACCAGAAAAAATTAAACTGGATATTGACTTACAGAGGTCTTATACAAGCACCACATTTAAACAAATAAAGAGGAGGAGAATTCGATAAGTCACTTTAAAGGACATGAAATCAGAAAAAACAAGCTAGGTGCTGAGGGGAGCAAGATGAATGAAGTTAAACTGCAACAATTGAATCATTTTAAAATATTTTGTTCAGATTGCAGTTAGTTCTAACACAGTTTGAGTGTTTAACAGTTATATTGGTTCCAGAGTTGATGTTAGAAATTCAGTCCTTAAGCACGGCTTTTGTCTCACATAAACCATACAGTCTCTTTTCTCTTCACTGTAAACTGTGACTTGTCACATACGCTGTACAGAATTATAGGTAAAGGGCGGAGGATATTACCCCTTTTAATTGTCCTGCCTTTAAAGATTTCAGTTAGGTTTCTCTTACTATTTTAATTTTATATTTAACGAAAAATGCATTGCTATCAGAATTTTATTGCTATGTTAGAATATATAAAGCTTTCATCACCAGAGGAATGAACTTAATACACAGCCATGAAACTTTTATTTTAATTAAACTGCTAGACATCATTTGTCATAAATTATGGCTCAAGGAAAACAGTCATAAGTAGGTTAACTTCACATGTTCTTTTTCCATCCTAAAACACTTTGTGTTCAAAATACATGAGTAGAAGACACGAAAAAGAAGAAAACTCTATCAGTGGGAATTGAACTAATAACTTTTAGTATTTCATACCATTCAAAATACCCTTAAATTTGCTCTATGTATGTATTTTATTCATTAATAAACACATTCAGCAGCTAAGAGAAATGTAGGAGAAGAAATGGAAGAAGCATCCTCTAGAGTAGATGCCATGTTTTCTTTGAAGCTCTGTCTGTTGGGTTCATAAGGAAACAAACTCTCTCTCAGTGTCTCTCTCTCTCTCTCTCTCTCTCTCTCTCTCTCTCTCTCTCTCTCTCTCTCACACACACACACACACACACACACACACACACATGCTGCTTTATAATGAAAAGGAAGGCCAGTAAAATCTTGTATGATTTTTCCTGCTAGTATTACTTTCTTTTTGGCTTTATACTGGTAGGACTCTAAGAAAGAATTCTACAACCTGGAGCATTTCAGGTTTACTTCTTAAAATGTAGACATACCTCACCTTGAGGTCTCTCGGTATCCCTAAATCTCTTAAAATTATAAGCAGAAGTTTTTCAAAGGCATTTGTTTTAAGTGGAGAATCCATTGTTTACAGCAAATTTATAAGGAAGCCGTGACAACCAAGAACTAGAAAACCACTGCCTTAAATTGGTAATGGACTCACGAGGCAACTGAGGCCTCTCCTTGTCTCCTCTTTTCTTCTTATCCTGACTAAATTATGGGAAAATGTCGCTGAACATTTGTCCTTAAGCTTAAAAAGCTGAAACACTCAAGAACTCTTTAATACAATCTGTTCCACTTATTATGGATTTGTCAATCAAAATGCATATGTTACTTAAAAAATGTTCAATAATAATTTTTTTAAATGGCTACTCTACCAAAACTGAATTGACACATTTAAGCAGCATTTGAAATATGTAAATGTTGATTATGGTCATAGCAAAAATACAGGAAAAATGAAAACTGCATGAGTTTCATGCCAGAGAAAAATTTTAAAAGAATCCTCAGATGTTATGAGCATATGCTATTAGAATGTCTAACAAACACCCCCCAAAAAAAGACATAAAATATTACAAAACACCAAAAAACTAAAAAGCAATGACTAATTCAATTTTCCGTTCTAAAATATTTATTGAATTCAGTACAGAAAATTAAAATCATGATTGGATTCCGAAAGCATTCATCCTATACTTTATTATCTTTGGAGATAGATTAATAGATATTTCAAATGACTTCACACTTCCTCTTATGGGGTCACCCCCACTGGAATAATGCCAACTCTAGTCTTCTAGATCCTCGGTTTTGACTCCCATCTTTCTATCTCAACTTCTATATAATCCAGTGATTTTTCAACCAGTGTGTTGCAAGAATTTTTAAAACATGCAATATGTGGCTAGTCAGGGGTACTGACCTTTTTTTCATTAGATTGTCAACTAAAAAAAAAAAAAAAGACAACAGCCTCTGGTGTGAATGAATCAAAATTATACCTATTTTTATGTCAGATTGGCAAAAAGTGTATTTTTTGGTGTGCTCCAGAATTTTAATAATTAGTTTGTGTGTGCCGTAAGATGAAAAAGGTTGAAAATTCCTGATCTAATCCATCAGAAATTTCTTTGATTCTAAACCAACTCCTTACCACCACATGTGTTAGTACCTCTAACCCTTTTAACTGCAACATGCTTATAATTTGGTTCCCTAATTTCCCAACCCTTGCTCCTAAATGGCCTATTCTCAGGACAACAACCATAGAGATTTTGTTAAGCATAAATTTGATTGTGTTACTTCTCTGCTTACAACCCTCTGACAACTTCTCAGTCTCTCCAGACTTCATACAGTGGTCTTCACAATCCTTCATGAATGACACCCCTGTGGGCATGGACACAGACACGCACGTTTCTGAGTATTTATTCCACTCTGGCTGACAAGCAAGTTTCTGTCTTAGGCATTTGTTCCCTTTGTCCCACAGAGCTCTCCCACTCTCTTTCTCTAGGGCTTTACTCAAATTTGGTCTCATCGGTAAGGCAAATCCTTCTCCCTCCTGCCCTCACTATTGCCTGTACATTCTCTTACAAACTATTAATTGGCTTCTTTATTTTTTTGTCTACCCTCCCACTTCCTCATCCCCCGCACATCACCATCACACATTCTAGAATGTAGGCCCTATAGAAGCCAGGACTTTGTCAGTTTTTTTCACTGTGTGATCTTCAGCATCTAGGCACATAATAAGGACTCTTCAAATATTTTTTTAATTAACTGAAAAAATGTGTGTTAAAGTTGCTAAGTGCTACTGTATCATATCTTTTTTAAACAATATTTTAAATTTTAAAATAGAGTCTAGTAATATATTTAGACAGGATGTACATAACTGTCTCCAAATGATAATTTTCTTCCTAATATTCTTAAAATTAAGAATATTATGTTCTATGGCTATTGTTTGTTCTCTATGTTTCTAATGAAAATGAAACATATGACCTTTTATAAACATGTTGCTGCATTACATAAGTTGCTTCATTAAGACAAAAATAATTTTTATTTTTTGGTTGTATTTAATGACCATCTGATGGCTTAAATAAGATTTTTACTATTAGAGGGGGAGACATCATTTTCTTAAAAATCATACATATTTTTATGGTTTCATGGGAGCTATCACAATTTATTTTCTAAGTGCAGGTCTATGAACAATTGTAGAAACTTAAAAAAAACTTATAGGTGATTTATTCTTAATTTCTCTGTTTATAGATAATAAGACTGAGACCCAGGTATGTAATTAGGCTTGCCCAAAGGTCATATAGCTGTAAGCTCTGATGTCAGGACTTATCATTGTTAATATCATAACCTAATACCATCTCCAATTACAAAGCACTCAAAAATATAATAGAAAGGGCACAATCATGAGATAAATGTCTATTAAGTATTGTATAATAAGTACATTGATTCTGTAAAAATATTAACTTCTCTTCTTTACTGATAATTAACTTTGGAAATTTAACTTCTCACTACCTTTCATACATAAATAAAATTAGTTCTATAAAATACTACCACAGGCAATAAATAAAGACCTGCAGCAAAAGTAAAGAAGTTAACAGGAAACAGCCTGATTGCCGAACATTGTAGCATTATTGGAAAACAGTGTTTCAGATAAGCAAAGCCTTTTTAACAGTAAACAAGGGAGCATACCGTCCCTTCACTTCCATTTCCTTATGATTATATTCAAGTTAAAAGGGAGGTTGGCCTACAGTTTACATTGAGAATTAGATTGACTCTTATTGTAAACATTGGGTAGGTTCTAGGTTATTGGCTTAAAAGACTGCAGGGTAATCAGCAAAGATTTCTAGGCTCCCCAGTGGAACTCTGTAGACTCTAATAAACACAACCCACGAATTCAATATTTTCCATGGTGCTTAGAAACAACTGAATAAATAGGGGTGGGGGGGAAGTAAAGAGAGAGGGAGAGAAATAATTCTAACACGAAAACAACAGGGACGATTTTACTTTTTTATTTTTATTTATTTGGTGAGAGGTAGAGAGCATAGTACAAATTGGTTCAATAAACCTCAGAATGTTGGTATCCCCTACGCTCTTTTCATCACTTGAGAACTGATGATCTTACCTGATCACAACCATGTCACTTGTGACTCTAGTCTCAAAGGAAGCAAAACCTATGCCTTCTTAAGTTAGAAAGTATGCTACCTTAACAAATATAAAGAATGTAAGAAATTCAAGATGTTAAAGGATGTGTCATCACCCTCAAGCTGTCTTTCTGTGTAGCTGATATCTGCAAATCTTGAATAAATTTCCAATTCAGTTGGGCAGCAAAAATTCAATTAAGTCTTAAGGCAGCTTGTGTTTCAGGATTAGCTGCTACCCAAAATTTTTCTCCATTTTTCTTCAATATATCAAAATATGGAATAGAGGAAGGCAATCACTCTTCTGTACAGCACATGGACATATCTGGTGTGACTGTATCATGTTCAAACTGGTATTAAATATAAGCTATTGTGTGAATTTAAGGTGTTGAATGAACACCAGCAATGTATTTTAAATAATTTGTGTAAATTTGTGTCCAACTTTTGTTTCATATTGTTCAATAAATTCTAATGGCAGTTTTCATTGTATTTGTTTAAAAAAAAAAAAGAAACCTGAAATGCTAGTGATGCAGGGTAGCTTTTTTAAACTATTTTTTTAAGATAAAGATCACTTCCATGATACTCATTTCATCATTACATGAAGTTATCCCTTTGTTTTTGTTTTCAGCTAGGGAGAACAAATCACTTAATATTCTGTTTTTAATGAGTTAGAATGAGGATAGGGAATTAGATGATTAAAGCTATATCTATAATGGTTAAAAATGAGATTTTTATCATGCACTTAATTTGGTGTAAAAATGAACGTAAGCTGTTGCTTGGTTTCAGTTGTACTTTCAGCTAAAAATAGCACAAGCAGAAAAAGAGGACTTGATAACATTTTTTTTTTTTGGGAGCATTTGGGCTTGTTTGGTCAATGCAGCCACAAATAAAAGAAAATAAGTTCAAAAATGTTTTAGATATATGCTTGACACACAGTTCTCTAACATTTATAAAAGTAGACTGTGCATAAGGAATTATACATTTTAAATATTGTAAGTATTACTAAATGGTATAATTGTTCTTTTGCTACAAATTTAAATATTTATACATTTTTGTAGAATGAAGATATACCAATTTAGTTTTCTTTTGCTATATATTGTCTTTTTTAAAAAAATTGTTAGCACTTCAAATACATAAACAATTTTAATATTTTATGTTTATGTTCCATTTTGTAGAGTATTTAAATAAATAATTAAGTGCCTGTGGATATCTCTTAGCAGTAAGAAAATATTGTGATCCCTGTGCAATTTTGATACCAAAAAAATATATATGTGTATATATATGCATATATGTATATGTATGTATATATACATATATATGTATATATGTGTGTATATATATATATAAAGTAGAAACATTAAAATGTGCACAATTTTAAAGAATTTATTTTTTATTCTAAAATAATGTTATTTATTTTTATCTTTCTATTTTATAAAAATTACTTAAAATAGAGAAGTTAAGTGTTTACTATTATATGAATGTTATTTTTAGAATACGATGAATCAGCTCCTTGATGCTGGTGCTGCAGTCCTAGAGGACAGTCTGTCGGGGTTAGGACGGGAGGTGGAGGAGGCTGCCCACGCCATGGAGCAGTGGTTCCCCAGATCAACCCTGCAGTCCTAGTCATGTACAGAATCAAGGGAGAAAATAATAAAAACTCATTGTGCTTGCTAAGTGAAAAGAAAGAAGGAAGAAAAAAAGGTGGAAAGAAGGGAGAGAAGAAGGGATGTTCTACCATATTCTAGTTTCATAATTTTATTCTAAAAAAACCTCACTTAAAATATTGTGTCCTATATGCATGATTCAGGAGCTCACTAACTTACAAACATCACGAATAACTCACCAGTTTTTCCAAACTTTAATGATCAGTGAGAGTGAAGGACGTTGTCTAGATTTTATGTCTTACACCCAAAATGTCCCTCTTGGGTTTCTGTCACTGTTGGGTTGCGTTCCATGTTGCACCCACTTTCTTTCTGCTGTGTTCTTCCAGGTTCCTCTTGTCCAGGAGCACAGCCTTCCATTTCAAGGGTTAGCCAGGTTAACCTAATAAACCAGCTCTGCCTACCTCTGATCTTGGTAAACCCATAACTTAACCTTGTTTTACTTTTCTTCATCACCTGGTAGGAAAAAAAAATGTGAAATCTCCTGCTCAACAACTGTATTCTTGTGACTCCCCCTCTACCACTGAGCCAGTTGGTGGCCTCTCTACTGACTCACCCTTTTCTGACATAATGATTATTTTTCCGCATGACAGAGGATACTAATTACCAATCCCAGCTTCCACCATCAGAAAGAGTTGGCAGATAGAGCATTGACTGAATGCCTGCTGACAAATCTCTTCACCAATTTTGTAGAGTGGAAACCTAGATAAACATGCAAACATCTGTTTCAGAGTTTTTCTCTGAATGAGAGACATGAATTTAGTACAGTAAGCACCCTGCATCTATCATGTGGCAACTTACATAAGACAGAGACTAAGAGATCAATGCCGTCTAAACAATTGAGGTCAAAATTGAACACAGCCCCCGTGAAGATTTATAGCACCTGCTGTCTCGCTTCTGAGCTTGCAGCTTCATTTCTACGTGTGCATTTGAAACTTTTTGGCCCTTAAAGGAGGATATAGAGTGAAGTTGCATGTAAATACAAGCACTTCATAGTTCTCTCTCTAATTTTATGGATCAGCATGAGGGATGAATCTGCTTTCCTCACATACCCTAGTTTTCATTGGTAGACTTAGAAACGTTTGACCCAGTAGGTTACACCGTCTCCTCCTTTAGATGGACTTTATTCATTTCTTGGTTTCCTCCTATTTCACTGGCCAATTGATTTTGTTTCCCTTTCTAGACTTTCCTCCTTTTTCCATCCAGAGTGCTGTCCTTTGTCATCTTCTCTGCTTACACTCGTTTCTTTGGTGATCTCTCGCAGAACCTTGGATTTTCTTGCCTCCTGCATCCTGCTCACTACGAAATGTCTCCCCCAGGCCAGAGCTCTTTTATGTACACCTGCCTACCTGACGTCTCCACTTGGGTGACTAATAGACATCTCAAACTTAGTATGTCCAAAACTGAACTCCTTATCTTATTCTACAATCTGTTCAATCCAAAGAGATTTTTCATCTCAATTGATGGCAGCTCCATCTTGCCACTTGCTCAGTCCAAAAATCTTGTTGTCCTTGATGCTTCTTTCTCTTTTAGAAAATCATATTGATTTCATCTTCACAATTCCTGAAGTTGACCACTTCTTAGCACTTCCACTGCTACCACCATGGTCTGAGTCACCATGTGAATTGGTTGCACCCTTGCCTCCTCCACAGTCTACTGTCAACAGAAACAGAATTGTGCTATGAAATATAATCCAGATATTCCTGTCCTCTGCTTAAAACCTTTCAATGGCTTCTTGTTTCATAAGGAGTAAAAGGCCTTACAAGAACCCTGCATGACCTGGCCCCTGTTAACTTTCTTACCTCCCCTATAATGCTTCCCCTTGTTCATTTTATACTAATCACTCCACTTGCTATTTCTTTGTATAGGCCAAGCATGCTCTTGGAGTAGAGCATCTACTGGGAATACTCATTCCTAGATATCCACAGGCTAACTCCTTCACCTTGATTAAAACTTACATTCCCAAATGAGATCCCTAACCCACCCTTTTAAAAACCGTAGCCAATCTTCCTTATCTCCTCGTGATATCCCAGTCAGAAACCCTGTTCCACTTTTTATCTCCAGAGCATTTATCACCTGCTAATGTATTATCAAGTTTGCTTATTTATTGGCTCACTTATTGCTTCTTTCTCTTCACCCTTGTCAAGCACCCAACACTTAAATATAAAATACCACAAAGCAGGGAACTTGATTTCAATGTGATAATGCAAATATCTAGAGCAATGCCTGGCATATACTAGGTACCCAACAAACACCATTTGAGAGTAAAATGAATTTCTATCTTTCTCCTCTCTACTGGTATGCTATAGTCTATGCCTGGGGTGAAGGAGAGAAAGAGGAAGAGAAAAAAAGACTTTATGATTTTCCTTGTTCATTTTGTGTTAATACATTTTTATCTCCTCTTTACTTTTTAAATGCCTTCCTGCTAAAAGAATTACACTGTCTTTCTTTATTGCAAAATATAAGTTTTTAAGGGAATGGGTGTATTTGGAACTTGAGACAACTCCATAATTATATAAGCAGCATAGGAATTAAATTTGGTATGACCTAGACGGGCACTCTTCTTCTAATAGAAGCATGGTATTTTGTCATTGGATAATGGAATGTTAGGATGACAAGGCAGCTGGAGATGTGATCACCCTCTGAATCATAAAATAACATTTGCTATCACTAACTTCATTTGTAGAATTTTATTGTAATTTCTCCCTAAGGATGTAACATTTAAATGAAATACATAGTATAAATTTAAAAATTCCAAATTTAAAAAAATCCTCAAAATAAAATTCTCCTGCCGTGTTATTTATGAGGGTTGCCATTTATGTGCTGAAGTCTCTGGAGCTTGGTATGTAGATGGGCTTCTCCCTCTTGTGTTTCTCAGATCTGAAGTGCAGTCAGATATGCTCTCTGCCATTCCCTTCTCTTCTGACATGGACAGACATGGGAGACTCTAACCACCATGTCACTTAGGCAAGAGATGGAGGTGCAGCTTCTTGTTAGTTGCACTACAGGGGGTAGATGTTGAAGCCCTAATGACAGTTGCTTGCACCTGACAGAAATCTCTTTCAATACCAGTCAAGCAACAGAAGAGCTATTCTTGCTCAGATAAGCAGTAAGGTCAGTTTTATTTACCTGGAAATAGATTCTGACCTTTTAATTCTATAATTAGAGTGCAGTGGGAAGAGTATAGATTTTGAAGCCAGGTGGTTAATGTTGCCATCTCATGTGGGCCACGTACCAGCCGAGCTGGCAAGCCTCTTCCTAGTCCTTATCAGCCGACGGTCCCACCTAGGGCATACTTCAAAGGGCACTTTTGGGAGGGTTGGCAAAAATTCAGATAAATATTTTGCCTCTTGAACAAGATATAAAGGGCAGTTTAGCTGTGTCTGGCATTTCACTGTTGATTCCAACATAGAAGAATAGCTGACACAAAGGATGCTTTTGATTGATAAACAATGTCCAGGCATTCTGTGTTTATCTTTCCCCCATTCTCCCCATGTACTCAAATTGGCTTCTGTTTGCACCATAGGCAGACTGAAAGTCCTGGGTTTATCCCTGTGGGTCCACAGTCAGTGGAGTAGGATTTAAACTAGAACACCCCAAGGCAGCTGCATTGTGGAACTTAAGAACTTTATGTAAGAAACTCTTCAGATCAGCTTATCTGAAAAAGTAGTGCTTAGATTTGCAAAAGTAAGCCCAGAATGCAAACATTTTTGTCCATCCCTCGGTAGCTCCATACTGAAATGCAAAACTCCATTTATGTTAAGCTCCACTGACCCTCAGTTCTGAGTTTTACAGGTAAACATTTCAAAGGGGTTTCCAATGTTATTGGAGTTATTGTTTAGTTTTGCAAAAAAATGCAGTTAGCATCCAAGTTCAAATTAATGTACATGTGCCTATAAATGAGTCATTATGTAAGTTACTTCTGACTTTAAGAATCGAAGTTGCATATGGCATTGAACTTAAAAATATTATTGTCAAGGGTTGTTAATGAGACCATTTATTTTCCTCACAATGACTTATTAGCATATTATCTAATTATCTTTTAATTTTTTTAACCCATTTAAAGAGAAAATCAATAAGTCAGAAACATTTGCCAACAGGTGAATAATACATCTTAGGTAGTTTTGGTGCCTCCAAAACTCCTATTGGGTTTTGGTCAAGTATTTGATTCTCTTATAAGAATAAAAATTATAGGTTTGTAATGCTCTGAATTTTGCTAGGAGGCTCAGTATAAAAACATTTTCTTATGCAAATAGGTGAGGCGTTATAGCGTGTGAAGATTTCCTGAAGTGGGTGTTGTGATTAAACATCAAACATGTTATTACCTGATTAGATATCTAATGGTATTATCTAAAAATTTTAAAAGGTGGAGACAATCATTTGCACTTTTAACAGGTAAGTTGACTGTTAAAGTAAGTGTTAAAGAGGATAAGGTACCAGTAAAGTGTAAAGCTTTCTTTATTCTTTACTCTCCATTGGGGTGTAATGTTTCAATTCTCTTTCCACCCCCCCCCCCCCCCCCCCCCCCCCCCCCCCCCCCCCCCCCCCCCCCCCCCCCCCCGTCCCAAAGTGCTCCATCCACTCACATGCCAAACAAGTACACAATTAAAAAGATGATGTCCTTTGACACTGAAAATTCTTGAAGATCTGAGGCAATGAAAAGTGAGGTTAGGGGAAAGGAATTGCAGAGAAAAGTGAGAGAGTTTTTTTAAATTAAAACTCTTATAAACTTCTGTGAATAAATATTGCCCTGATTAAATCAACATGCATAGATCACTAAAGATGGTTGTCAGCTAACCCAAGTGTATCAAAAACAAGTATGTTATATTACCATAAATCACTATGTTAATGTGCTAATATTTCAAGGAAAGAGAATATATGGTTAAAAAATGATTTTCAAATTGAAGTTCTTCAGCCAACATGCAATTAGATAAACTTAGTTTCTGACAAATGTTCTGTGACAAGATTACTGCTTGAATATTGAAGTGGAGATAAGATGGATAGACATGTAGAATGGCTTACACATTTACTATGTCATTGACTTATTTTATGACTTCCTGCCTATTAGAACTACATTTTTTAAAATTACTCCAAAACAAGAAATCTCTCTTCTAGGTTAAAACTCATAGTCAAGAGATAATGCAGGTTTGAACTGTGGGACTGCTTATACATAGATTTTTTAAAGTGAAACAATTTTACTTCCTACCATTAAAGTTAAAATTAATAAAACAAAACACAATCAAAGCAATTCCTGGAATAAATATGTTTGATACTGTACACTAATGATCTCTCAATTTGGTTAGAGCTGGAAAAATCTTATGATAGGTAAGTCCATACTTGGAGATACTAGAAGTTAGAATTTCAATATATTTTTTTGGAAAAACACAATTCAATTTATAACACTTGGGATTTGCTTCTTTCTGTAAAGCTGACTCACAAAAACACAGTATGAAGAAAGTTATGGAGAAACTTTAATCACTTTCACTGTCTGCATTTTTCATCCACGCTCTAGAGTCTAGACCTTATGCATTCCTTGTCTCCTCAGTCACTTCTCTTCTAAAAATATACTTTTTCTCCGTACTACTGTTTGCTACTCCCCACCTCCTCTGTACAGTGAGATTATCAGCAATCATAAGTTTCCATAAAAAACCCTAAGGGGTAGGTGGCACTGTTTCCTGACACTTTTCTTTGCATTCTATTTGACTCTCACCTTAAGTGGTTCCAACTTTCACATGGACAGGACCCCACTAATAGGCAGGCCATTCAGGCTGAAATAAGAAACACTGCTGCCCCAGCCAGGGGGCTCAGTTGGTTGGAGCATCGTCCCATGCACCAAAGGTTACGTGTTTGATCTCTGGTAGGAGAGCATAAGGGAGGCAATCGATCAATGTCTCTCTGTCTCTGTCTCTCTCCCCCTCTTAAATCAATAAACATATCCTTGAGTGAGAATAAAGAAGAAGAAGAAGAAGAAGAAGAAGAAGAAAAAGAAGAAGAAGCAGAAGAAGAAGCAGAAGAAGCAGAAGAAGAAGAAGAAGAAGAAGAAGAAGAAGAAGAAGAAGAAGAAGAAGAAGAAGAAGAAGAAGGAGAAATAATGCAATACTGCCACAGTGGGGAAATAGCTCTGGGAATGTGGCAAGGTAAAGAGAGCAGTCCCTTTCACTCCTCTCCATTTTGTAGTTCAAAGGCATATATTAATAAAGTGGTGAAGGATTGGTAAGTAGAACAGGATATAACTTTCTCCCTTTAAGGTCACATATTTCATAGCAATGAGTAATATTTGTTATTCATAAAAAAGGGGGATCCCATTAAGTCTTTGAGTTGCTTGGCAGGAGTTTATATTCTGGGTTTTTGCAAAAGTAATCTTCGGCCACCTTGTCGTTGTACACCCTAAATTTTCTACTAGAACTCATTAAACTAGATGTGAGGTTAGAGGTATGCTGAGATGGTGATATTCCTCAACCTTCAAAAGACAGGTGATGCCTTTTGCTACCAAAGTGTTCAAGCAGCCTCCCATGTTGCTCATGGTGATTTACAAATAGTATTCTAATTTCCTCTGTGTCTGTGCCATAAAGCATCGCTCCACACTGGAAAAGCACAGCACCCAAAGACTACTAGAAACACATCTGTCGTGAAAACACAATTTGGTTTATTAAGTTGTTGCAGCAAGACAGAATATGTACCATGGTGACCACTGGGGTATCTCAGTGGTCAGGAGTGAGTACTTTCGGTAAGGAGTGAGAACTTTCTAGGCACAGAAAGCAAGATACGCGATGCGTAAAGATAGTGTTACGGAAAAATGAAACGACCAGACACTGAGGGGTTAGGAGCACGATCTTTATTTACATGCACGGGCCCAGAGGAGACAAACTCCAAATTCTGAGCCCAGAACAATAGCCCCGCATTCCTTTTATGCTGGGCTAAGTGGGGGAGGGTTTTGGGAGGCGTAGCATACATTTGGTGCGAAAAGGGCTTACAGAGGTGGGAGAGAAGCATTTACATCATAAGTCAGGGTAATTAGCATTTCATCTTTGGTATCAGCCTTGATTCCCTCTACAATAGGAATCATGATGGTGCAATTGAGGAGCCATATGATGCTTGTTATGACAGGAGCACAGGACTCAAGTGGGAGTGAACAGAAATAAGAAATAAATAAGGGCCAAGGCATGAAGAGCTTTGCATGCTGATAAGGATTTGGAGCATTTTTTCCTATAGGTGATGAGGAATCATTGAAGGATTAGAAGAATACTAGTGATGTGGTTATATTTACATTTTAAAAATACCTCTTTAAAATCAGAAGGAAGGATAGAGGTGAGAGCTTGAAACTTTTGCAATAGGTTAGGCTTAAATAGGTTAAACCTTGAAGTAGAGCCTGTGACTTTAGAAATAATTTGTGAGTTAAGTCAGAGATGAAATCGTATGAGGTGATGGGGATGAATTAGAAAGAGGATCCAGGGCAGGAATAACAAATGGATGTCAACGAGGTGATAACTGCGATGACTTTGAAGTGCCTGCCAGGAGTGCTCAGAGGAATTGAAGAGCCATATGAGCTTGCACTAGGAAAGTGATAGATTAGCCATAGTTGCCATGACATGAGAGGAGAGATGGGACACATTTGCCATGGGAAAATGGCTTTATTAGTTGCCTAACTATAAGCCGTTTTCCATTCTCTCTTCCTTCCAGAATGCAATTTTCTTTCAGCCAGCCACTCCTCTGAGATGTAATTCATGTTCTTTAGGAAAATTGATCATGTAGGGCAACTTCAGTAGATATTTATGATATGCTTTCCACCTTTTGCAAGGGGATTGTTTTATGAATGTAAGTCTAAGGCAATCAACACTTGACAGTTTCCTAAACATAGTAGTTAGGTTTGAAACGGGCATGTGATACAATTCAGGCCAATGACATGCAAGACACTAAGAGCAAGCCAAGATTAAGCCATCTTTAATGAGCCAATAAATATCCTTATTGTTTAAAATAGTTTGAGTTATGCTTTCTGTTGCTTGCAGTCAAAAAAAAAACAACAACATTAATTAATGATATATTTTTTTCTTCTCTGTAGCTCAACTCCCAAGTTTCTACTTTCAATGGCTAAGTGGATATTTGTTCTACTTGTCAAGCTGGACTGTAGAGTGGGGAGAGGTTTTAATCACAGGTTCTTGGATTTGTAAGACACAGGAGACATCTAGAAAATGATATCAAATGAGCCCATGCTTATACACGTCTACACTTCCAGAATTAGAATCAGATCTAGGCTGGGGGGTTAGATTTGGAAGTCATTATCATGCACTAAATGTTTTAAGTCACTTTGCAATATTAGATATAATGTCAACCTGGTGTGTGAAAACTGTCATTCTTTTTTTCGGAGACACAGTACAGAGTAGCCAGGGTTAGATAAAATGCAAAATATCAACATATATTGAATTAATGGGGGAAAGTGTTATTTCTTTAAAAATTTATTTTTCTGTTTTGTACATATGTGCTCTGGCTCATAATATAAAATATATTTCTTACTATGAATAGCAGACAAAAGAGTTTTTAAAACAGTGCCATAAAGTGATAAGCTTAGGAAATTGGCACGAAAACCTGAGTATGTCATAAGAAGAAGGCATGGAAAGAGAAACCTGAACAGAAGGTGACTGAGTAGGTAAAATGTGACCAGGGAGGTAGGAAGATGCAAAACCCACATGAAATATTCTCATCTTTTGCTAAATTTATCTAAAATTCTCTTTTAGTGAATATTTCTGATACAATTACAGACCAATGGCGTGTTAAATTTGGGTAGGCCAACATCTGATTTAGTGCATGTTGTATATCTTAACCATCCTGCTCCTAGAAAAATATGTCCTTACTTTATGCACATTGATCCTTTATGGCTTTGACTTCTCTAGTCTCCTACCTCCTGAACCCCCATCTTCCCTCAGTGCCCCATATTTTTGGTAGAAATTTCTGGATTTTCATCAGCTTCATAAATTTCCATTCAGCTTCCTTTCATATCAGTATAAGAACTCTCTACTTCAGATACTGAAAAACCTCTTGGATTACTTAACACTGCTCAGTGACTAAAAGTGTCCAAAAACTCAAGAGAAATCATAAGTTTGGGTTTTTATAGCTGAATCATCTTATGGCATTTTTTCAATGAAAAGTCTAATAAAAATTGGCACAGGAGCACTTAGATTTAACAGGCTGAATCAGTTTTACTTCAATCATAGAAAAAATGACATTTTCGCAGAGGAAGATATAAGGTGATGTTATAGGTGATCCCCAGAGACTTAGTAGGATCAAAATTTAATTCCGTTTTTAAAGAGATCCAAAACAGAGTGAATCACTGTGTTCTGCATCATTCCATGTAGCCATAAAAGTTTCATGCTGGCACCTAACAAATCAATGGTATTTCTTTTTGTGGATTCATTTCAGCAGCTAGAAAGAATTATTCACTTTTTCACCAAGGTTTGGACCACAGAATAGTGCATAATAAATATTCTAATACATATTGCTTCTTTGTTATTGCTTCTTTGTTATATAATTTCAAAATATGTCTGGGATACTATTTGATTTGTATTGTATAATGTTAGTTTATAGTCTACGCATGCATTTCTCTAAGAATCTTTGAATAAAAGGGGCTCATTTCAAGGAAAGAATAGAATCCTTTGTTCCACAAACTGTTTCTGAATCAAAAAAGCAAAAATAGAAAATGTAGAGATGCATACTTTTTACCCTAAAGATATACAAAATATAAAAAGGAGTGGCTTATGAACAAGGCTATTAGTTACAGCATTATTTATATAATAATTCTGGGCCAGTGATAGCCCAGACTTTCAAGAATGAAGATGAAGGGTCACTCTAGGAGGCAAGAAACATCATCCATCAAGGTGCTTGCCAACGTCAAAGGGGATGAGGTAGGTGTAGTGGAAAATGGTGGTTATGAATATCAGCTGTAGTCGTTTGTCAATTTGAAGAAATAAAGTGATAGTCATGAATATTCTTGATTTTGATATAAATATATATGTGTGTGTGCCTGTATACCTACACATTTGTAAATCATCTGTGTATTCTCTCTACTATTCTCTACTGTCTAACATGTTCAAGGTAGCAGCCATCATGTGCCAGTGTTTAAGTTACAGAATACTGGAGGAGGAGCATGCTGCAGCAAGGAGAGGCATAAAATCACCAAAAAATAGATCAAAGAACTTTGTACCTCCTTTTGAGGACAGGGCAGTGTATTTGTGGTTATATGAGGTATCGTTGCATTGTGTAAGTTGAAATAATTTGCTATTACATTTCTTAGGAGTTAAGTTTGATTTCAAAAAGGATATATATTTGATGGCATGTTGACATAGGATGGACTGTGGTGGTTTTGTATTGTTTCCGCTTAACTCAGTTGGAGCTCAGTTTCTCAGTATTCTTTTCCAGCATGGTTCCAGGTTAGGGTTGACCAAAAGCAAAATTTGCATGGAATTTGAAGATTGATCAGAATCACCTGCTAGGTTTACACTTTGCTCAGTATGAGGTCAGACACCATTGCAGCTCAAACGGTTTAAGACGTCATGGTGGGTCTGCCTGGGATAACAGCTCAGCAGTCAGCTTCTCCAACTTCCCCTGCATCTCCTCCTTCAATTTCTCTGGATGCTTGTCACATTGTGGAAATGTGTGCCAGCTCTTTTGCAAGTTACCCACGCCATGAAAACCAGAGACCTGACCTTAATGAGCCATCATTGCCAGTCCAGGTAAGGCTCAGGTGCGGGCTCTAGTGCATCTTCATAGCAGGTTTTCTGCTACTCACTTTATTGTACCTCGTTCCTTCTCAACTGCTGGTCCTGCTGATTTGAAGCCCTGAGCCAGACCCAGGGGTCCCAGGCTCGTGGAGACTGTTTAACCAGCTCCATGATTGTGTAATGCCAGGATTGTGTAATATCTAATCCCTACAATAAATCCTCTATATCACTCAAGAGGCTCTACTTCACTGATAAAATCCTAATAGTTTCAGGAAAGTTTTGTATTGTGCACTTTCTTTTTCTTTTAAGGACAAAAATGGAAGAATAATCTGGAAAGTAATAAAAATGTTGTGCTGTGGAAAGGAAAGAATAAGGAGAAAAGAGGAGGAAGCTAGAAACAAAGTACTTTGGTTCATAATTTTGACTTTGGAATCATGTAAATATTTTTTCATGAATTAAAAGCCAAAATTAAATTAAAACAAAACAAAAAAACAAAGCAATCCCTTAACATTGAAAGAAACCGAAAGTAAACCTAACAGTATGTAGAGTTGGTGTAATAACCAGATCTAGAAGAGTGACTTTACATAACTTTAGAAAACACAATATTTTTATTCAAAATGCAGAAATACATATTCTAAGGTTTGAAAAAGGATCAAACTGATTTTAATCTGTGTTCAGTGGGCATACTTATTTTCAATGACCTTATAGATAACTGTATTTTTAAACAACATAACATACATATACAAACTATTTTATATGCATACATATTATTATAAGAGAAAACAAATGTGATTATGCTAACATCATTTAGAATCTAAAATATTTAGGATGAGAAAAAATATATATATATTAAAAGTCAAGTAAAGTTTTATATATTAGGTAAAACTCTGTAATGCCAATTCTACATATTGGCATAAATTCATGATTTATTGTGTTCCTGAAATTTGTATATTTTCTAACTCTGTGCCTCGAAAAGTCCTAGAAGCAAGGAACACCCAAAATGCCTATACTGTCACCTCTAAATGCAACTTTCTAGTGAAAGGAACTAGGACTCCCTGGACAAATGGCTGATTCAAGTCTAGGGCAGGAAAGTTTTAAAATGAACCTGAAATATCTTGTTGTACATAAAAGCAAGAAGTCCATCAAAAAAATAAAATAAAAAGAGGCAGGAGCAACTGGCATTGACAGGTTAGCTTGAGCATCAGAAAGAATAATGGCTGCAAAGGACCGAAATCATAAAATACAGAAAAAACACATGGGTTCCTGAAACAAAACAGAAATAGAACAAACAAAACAGAGCATAAATTATTGCTGTCCTTAGGAGTTTACAAAGGCAAGAGCTCACAATTTGAGAATTGGCACTGAAGACAAATCAAGCATTTATCTTACCTGTCTTCAATGGACTTTCACAGTCATCAAACTATTGATAAAGAGCTTTATGCAAAAATCAAGGCTAATAAATGAAGGAGAAATGATCAAACTAGAAAGCCACAATTTTTAAATATTTCATGGAATAGTATACCTAGGCAATAACATAATAAATCTTAAAATCCTTAGGTGAAAATTCAAGAGGGTTGTAGGTGGATAACATTGTGGGGGTATTGATGAATCTTCGCAATACTACATTCAGACAACCAAACACAGTGTGTCTATTACAGAAGGCAGTGCAATGCTCAATAAGTCAATCTAGTCACCTCCTTTCAGAAAATAAAGAAAATCATTGTTGAAAGACTAAGAGCTGAATGTTGATCACTGCGGAAGCTTGGTTACAGGAACATGGGAGTCATTTTCTTATCTTCTCTATTTCTATGTGTATGTGCAAATTTTCATAATAAAGGAGTTCTACATTTTTAAATTTTGTATAGTTTTATTTCTAGTTGAATTACTGGTGAATAAATGACTGTTACAACTTTTTTAGGAGCAAGTTTAAGTTAAGGTTCTTTGAAATCTTGCAAATTGTAATTTTATATTATTCTTTCTTCTCTATCATATCATGAAGAATGATATTTTATATATACATATATATATATAAAACCATATAGTGAAACAAAGTATTATAATAGGTAGGATGCTGCATTTGAGATGAGAACCAAACTTAACAGCATTTCTAATATTTTGTGCGATGTGTGACTTACTAAAAAGAAAGTAAAGCACTCTCCTGATTTTAAAATGTTGTTTTGAAATTCATGTTCTGTAACAAAACTACAAAAATGAAAGACTTTTGCTTTTTAAAACCATGTAAAAATCTTATTGCTAAAAACTACTTGTTTTCAGGTGTTTCACTATTATTAATTTTGTTCAGGTCTGAAATTCAGATTTTGATTATTTCCTCATTTTGATGATTTCTGCCAGTAATTAATTTGTAAGCGTGTGTACTGTTTAAATCGATGAGTGGGCTTTATCTCATGAACTCAGAATCACAGGGATAAACTATAACACTAGCACAATTTCAAGGTTAAATGAGTTTAGAAACTTTCCTAGAATTTCAAGTTCTCAGTTTCTTTATTATAGGTAATCGATGGCTGAGGTCAAGCTTCCTAACCTAGCAATGGTCAACACAGGTCATCTGCAAACCTATTTTTCTCAAAATAAACTGTATACTGACGATTTTCTTTTGACTTGACGTCTTTATTCCCTCTCTAGTCCACCTGAAAGCATTGGGCTTAATGGTGGGCAATTAGTGATGAAATAAGTAGCCTGGGAGAATTAGAGGCCAGGATGCCGCGCCCAACTCGAAAAGGTTAAGCAACTGACAGTTAAAAGAAAGAGCTGCTGAAAAATAAGTGAAGAGCTGCTCACTAGAGTCTCATCAGAATGTTTTCCAAGACAGCTGCACAAATATGCCCACCGGAGTAGGGCTGCTTTCTCCGTGCAAATGTTTGGAAAATACCTCCTCCGGGCTCCCTTCCTGCTGTAGACCCGTAGGGTATATTAACGGCCGGCAAACAATAGCATGCTGTGTCTGAGTGCCCAGGGCATTATTTTTTCCCTCTAGAGTTTGCATCAGGGAATATTTTTCAAAATGTTTCTAAAGGTCATTTGAAATCTTGAAACTAAGAAAATAATGAGATGCCTAGAAATGCTGAGACACTTCCTTTCAAACTGATAGCTGAAAACGCAATAAGCCTTTATGTATATGTCATTATCAAGGCAACCGTCATGTTCTGCAGAGATGTTCTCCCTCAGGGAAACGACATACCTGAAATAGACAGAGCACACAATAGTCAGTGCTGACCTTCTTAGGATATATATTGCTAAACTACCCTGACACATTTTGCGTGTTTCTAAGAATATAGCCTCCTCGCCGCCACAGGTTATTTCCAATAATTAGAAAAGAGTTACTGAAGTGCAGAAGAGTAAAATCCTCATCCAGCGTTAAGATTCTTAAACTCAAGTCTCACTCCCCAAGCCCCCCCCCCAAAAAAAACTCCAGTGGTACCACTTAATGTAATGCTCTGCAAGCAAAGCTTTTCAGTTCTAATAAAATCGGTAATAATAATCGTGATGATTAAAATACAAATAGTCCTCCCAACACAATGGTTCAGATGATGACTTTTAGACTTTATGATGGTGTGAATGCAAAGCAGGTAATGAATTACGTAAGACAGTCAACACTTTATTAAAAATTACCTCCGTGTTAGATGATTTTGCCCAACCGTAGGCTAATATAAGTGTTCTGACCACACGTAAGGTAGGCTAGGCTAAGTTCAATACTCAGTACATTTTTGTGTATTCAATGCACTTTTGACTTACAACTATTTTCAACATACGGGTTTATGGGGGTATAGCCCCGTCAAAGGCCAAAAAGCATCTGTAGTCATAGTAGTCAGAGTTCATGTGCTTCCATTCGGGCAGTATAGTTATTTACTCATGGACAAGTTGGTGATATTTATAATTTATAAATTAAGACAAAATTATTCACTGTAAAAGATTGCAGTTATTAACAAAAATGAAAATTTTGCCTAAAAATTTTGACACTAATGCAATGCTTTTCAAAGTAATCCATGTTAAGGAGGGTGTGAGAGGGAAGACATAAAACCATGCGATGCTAGAGTTGAAATGAACCACTGAGATAATTTCATTGAACTTCTTACTTTTTCACAGGATAAAACAAGAGGCCCAGAGAGCTGATCTTTTGGGCCTAAAACAATCAGTGCCAGTGCTGGGACTAGAACCCAAATTGCACAGATCTCCAAACTGGGGAGGCAAGGAAGCAGTAAGGTCGGCGGGCGCTGCCGCCTTCTTGTGGAGCGTGTAAATCGCGACCCTCCAACTCGGGTAGGGCCATGTCCAGTCGCCTCCTCTCTGATTTGCATTCCTTCTTCTCTCTATATTTATTCTTCTGGGAAACGAAGGGGTGAAAAGAAGTTGGCACAGAAGCATTTACATTCAGGGCGATCAAATAATTGAGGGTGGACCTGCTCTGTCTGTATTCAAAATAGACCCTGATTCCTCTGTATACAATGGGAAGCTTTCTGGGAACCGGAGGCTGTTCCACATCAGGATAAGATGAAATAGATATGATATAGTTCACAGCTAACTATGGGCGGGGCACTGTCCCAAAGCCCTTTATATGGATGATCTTATTTAAGGTGCCTAAACTCTATGAGGTAGTTATTACACTTGATGAATGGTAAGCACATAAATTTTAAACGATTTACACAAATCACAAAAGTACTGTGTGTTGAAGCCAGAATTTCAGTCCAAACCTTCTGACTCTAGAGACAGGATATTACAAAGACTATACCAATTTTATCATTAAAGATTATATTCACAGTCAATTTTTTTAGTTCAATTTTGGTTAATAATTTCAACCTTATGCAGTGTGTATTTTACAACTCATGAGAAGCAAGTATCACACATAAGAATTTTAATTCCTTTGTCTTGGGGCTGGGTGTCGATTCTTATAGAAATGAAATTCACCAGTTTATTCAACAAATAGTGATTATTTTGCATATCAGGCATCAGGCATAAAGATGCAATGTGAAGCAAGAGATATGTACAGAAGACAAGTTATATAACAAATAAATAATAAAAAATATAAAGTCGGTATTGTATTACCTATCTATATACATTTAGAAAATGTTCATGAATTCTCTTAAATAAGTAGACATGACGCTAACCTGATGATTAAAAAAAAAAGATTTTTTTTTCTAGAAATGGACATATGGAGAATGATTTGTCAGAAATACAGAATGCTGAAAACAGTGAATCTTGGATATCTCCATTCTCTAATGTTAATAAGAGTAGTGGGAAGACCAAACTCTCCTTTGAAGGCATTAACTTTCTTGAGAGAGATTTCCCTGGGGCAGTAAGTGAGAAAGAACATCTTTCTTTCGTTAGCTCTCAAAAAAAATCTTACCCATTTTTATTTCTTATTCTTCCCTGAAATAACAATGAAAATGTCAAGAGAATCTTTTTGGATCTCTGCTATACATATACTAAGAGAAGTTTCTATCATATTTTAATTCAAATATTTTATTGTTTATGCTATTACAGTTGTCCTCATTTTCCCCCTTTGTCACCCCAGCCCATGTTCCACTCCCATAGTCAACCCCCTCTCCATTGTCCATGTCCATGGGTCACTCATACATGTTCTTTGACTAGTCCCTTCCCCTTCCTTCCACCGTTCCTCCCTTCCCTCCTCTCTTCTTACAGCTGCCAGTCTGTTTCACGTTTCTATGCCTCTGGTTCTATTTTGCTCGTTGGCTTATTTTATTCATTAGATTCCACTTAGAAATGAGATCATATGGTATTTGTCTTTCACCAACTGGTTTATTTCACTTAGCATAATAGTCTCCAGTTCTATCCATGAAGTCACAAAAGGTAAGAACTCCTTCTTTTTTACTGCCATATTTTTTAAAGAATTGGCAACGAGATTAATAGGAAGACCTTTCAGAGCATACAATGTGGTATGTGATTTAAAGTTTGTTTTTCTCCCAAGATAATAGTGTATATTATAAAGGAAAAATCAAACGTATTTTGAGTTTTATTAGCCCCAAAATGGAAAACAGCAGTGAACTTGGCACTGATTTTTATGTATCTCATTTTGGTAACCCCTGGAAGCAAATATTTTTATAACCAAGTCATTTTCCATATAAATTTGATTAAGGACTTCTGGGCTGTTTTCTTACAAAATGTGCATGCGTGTTCATATTAGCTCGCACATTAATCTTAGATGAAAACATTTGTTGGGTTAATTCTCTCTGCTCTATTCTAGGACAACGCATGTAATTAGCCCTTTAGCAAAAGCTTGCTGAAAAGAGCGACAGATACATCTTTTTTTCAGTGTGCAGCAGTAAGCAAAGTGGTTCTCACCTCCAGTCTGCCTACTATGTTAAATCTCAGCCCCTAAATCTTGAGGAACTTAAAGTTGTTTCTTACAGTCCATTAGGATTGATCTGTTGTTAATTTCATCCTTATGAAATAATCTACTCTTAAGGGTATCAAAGTGAGTTTACTTGCTATGATTTAATTGATACTGGGTCTTAACGCCAAAATAAAAAATGTTTGTTTTTTAATGCAGCCTGTGTTGTGCATAGTATTTTCACAATTAGCAAAAATTCCTGTCTGTGGCAGGCAGGCAGTGCAAATATTTGTTGAATAAATGGATGAATCCCTTTCAGTCCAACAGCTCAGAAGTACCCTATCCAGATGAAATTAGAGCTAGTTAGAATCGAGGTCCTTGGGGAGTGGAGCAGGTAGGCCTTCGGAGTGGAGGAGAAGGGTGTGCGGAGGAGCTGGAGGTGATTCAAAGGCCAAGAAATCCGGAGGACGAAGGGTCAAAAACAAACTCTCTGATTAACTACCTTGCACAGCACTTTGCCTAGGAGACCCTACCATCATAAAATTTTGTGTGTGGACCTTATAAAGTGAAACTACTGAGTGATGACACTGGTTTTGTTATGTAAATGGGAACTCTGCCAATTATGAATTATTGCTGGGAGGATGACACCACTGATGAAGTATCTGAAATAACACTTAATAATCTGTAGAGAAAATGGTTAGTAAGCCTCTGAATTTTAGGCATTGTGGAAGATACAAAGAAATATAGGGAGGGCTATATAGGGAGGGAAATAATAGAGGGTTCTCACTCTGTATGAAACACATTACTTTGTTTAATGCTTATAGCAATAAATAGATATTATGTTCCTTAATGTTACAGACAGGCAAGTGAACCTCAGGCAGGTTAACTACTTTGTTTAATGTCACATAAGTAGTGAGAAACTAAACTGGAAATTAAACCTGAGACCCATTTCCTTTTTATTATTCTACTTTGAAAACACAGAATGGAAGACAGTTTAGAGTAAGCACCAACACCCTTGTAGAAATCAGAGTGCAGAGAAACTATGTTAGTACAATGCCTGGCTCTGACCAACCCCACCAAAGATGTTTGTTAATGAAAGAGTAACACATTTAACACACTGATCTTTAAAATATTTTATTAGTTTATATTTGTGCTAGTACCATCAGAACATCTTCCCCCCATCCTGCTCCATTTTGCCTAAATTAGCTGAATGATGGCTTCCATTTTTTTAAGTTTCGTATCAGCTGAAAAGATTTGGTGTTTAGATCTTATTCTGTCTTTATGGAATCTGCGAACTCTAGCAACTGAGGAGAGAGCTATGTAAGGTCAAATCAGAAGTGTTTTCTTATGTTCTGTTCTACAAACAATATTGGGTCGGTGTCTTCAGAAACAGAGATCAAGTTTTACAATTTCCAAAGTTACACAAGAATATGAAATGCAGTCTCTAAAAGACAAAATTGAGAAGAGACTGCATCGTAATCTACAGAATATTCTCAGAGGTTTATTACTGTTTTCCCCAGCAAACTGAAACTATTGTCTCAAAGGTCCTTGAGGAAATCTGTTACAAAGGCCTGGATGTGGTTGTGGACTTTGCCTATTTTTATTCCTCCCTGGAAATTCTCTGTGGTTTTCACACAGAAGTACTGGAAAGGATGGCACTACTAATTAATTTTTTTCCTGGTTTATTTATTTTTTCACACTCAGGGGCTGTTGTTTTGAATTTCTTGGGAGAAAGTGAAGCACATCAGGCTCTAAGAGTACTGCGAGCACCCACCTGGAGATTCTCTCCAGGATGGTGGGTCTGGAGGAAGCTTGTGACTTGAATCCCTTCCTGCTACCTGGGAAGGTGAGGCACTACAAGACGCTACCTGGGCAGTTTCCTGACTTAACGTTTGAGTTTATAAATAGAAAAACAAGTATACTGGAATGTATCTTCCAGTTCAGCATTATAAATCTTTTTCGTAATGCAGCTGTAGATATAAGTTACATAATGTGTGCTAGATAGGGAGATACTTCAAAACACAGACTCCAGATAAGAACTCAGTTCTAACATTTATTAAATGTACCACTTTACGAAGTTAGTCTCCTCAATCCTCAGTTTTTTTCCTCTGTAAAGTGGGGATAGGAATAATACCTACTTTACAGAATTGTTTGAAAACTAAATGAGGTTCTACATGTTTACTACTTAATAACAGAAGGTATAGCACAAAAATTATTATGGGAATGGTTGTTATGATAATGATTATTTTCTTATAGAACACAAGTTGTACTCACACCTATGATCTTATTTTTCTTCAATTTGCTATGTCATAATTAGTAGCCTCCTTTTCTGATAGGCTTGGAGAGCAAGATTTCATGAAACCAAAAAAGGAAACACTTCCTAATTAAAAAAAAAAAAAAACCTGTAAAAATTAGGAAGGATATAGTAGAGAAAGGAGGGTTTTCTTGCCTTGGTACATTCATGGTTGAACTTTTCTACTTTTAAAAACTAGAGAAAGGATAATATAGCAAACCGCTCCTGTTAATATTTAGTTGACTGAGAGTAAGTGAGTTTCTCAGGACCACAGATTGATCTGGTCACAGGTGTGAAATAAAAGCCTCATGAATGTTAAATCCCTGCGGTCAAGTCTGCATCTTTCCCAGGCTTGTCCATTTTTACATTGCTCTTTCTACTACTTGACAATGGCACATTAAAAACATGAATACAATTTTAAGGCTAAGAATATTTTAAGTTTTACTACATACTTATAAGGTAATATCTGTCATCACATGGTAATGACAACACAAATAATCATATAATAGTTAACGGTAGTTACTGCGCTTTTGAGAAACACAGGGAATGTGAGCTGGGCCAATGCCGTGTGGGTTGAGTGCCAAGCTGAGTCCATACACCCGACAGACCTAATCAAAGGGCTACGGGCATATTTAATAACATATTTTGACCATAAGTGACATTTCTAGGATTGTGTTTGCCACTTTAACAGCATTTCAGTTCTTCCTATTCTTGTAATTATGATATTTTGAATTGTATGTGATTATAAAGATCAGAATATGGCTGAACACTGAACTGCACCCCTTGCCAGGGATTTTTGTTTTCAAACTGCAGAGGTTCTGGTGTGCTGTTTAGTCGCTTTGGTTTGAATTAAAGTTGACTTAGCCTTACCTGATTATCGTCTTTGATCTTTCTCTTCCTGTCACTTCCTCGGTGTGTTCTCACCTGATCTTCAGTCAAGCCCACTTCGAGCGCAAGCTGGGCCCTTTTATCCTTCAGGGTACTTTTCTCTGTTAGTAACTCATGATTATTACTGGGCGCATTTGGCCAACTACTCCCACTAAACAGTAGTTTCAGTCAGAGCAGAGGCGGTTTCCTTTGCTCATCAGTATTTCTCCAGTCTGTCATCATGCTGGGCACCAAGTAGACATCCAAATATTTGGTGAATGAACACTTGCTTTGAATTACATGAAGAAATGGTTCCTGAGCTTAGCCTAAGAAGTTCACTCATGTTCATTTTGGGATAAGAGGTTTATCTGGTAATGTTATTATTTCTTCTGTATATTTTTATTCTATATTTTAATCTTCATAAAACTTCTGATCAATAAAATTTTTCAGGCTTTTCCCCCAAAATATATCTTTTATTTTGGGTGAAAGGAGTCACTGAGTTTGTGTTTAGAATGGTTCTCAGCAAATGGATAAACCAATAAATTCAAATATTAGGCCAGTGATGGGTTTTTAATTTTTACGATGGTTGAAAACATATGTGATACCTGAAGGTGCCTGACGAGTTTCATATATAAGGCAAACCGTAGACAACCCGTCCTTCCCAAGCTCTCCGCCCACACTCCCATGGCAAACAGCCCGGTAACCATCCAGTCATGGCCGACTGAGGGAGAGTAGCGATAGCTCGCGATCAGATGGTCTATGCCCCTAAGAAAAATGAGCTCTCACATGCTTTTGTTTTTCCTGATTTATTTTGGTCATTTAATTGTAGTTTTAACCTAGAAGTCTTGTGACTTGATATCTTTCACTCAGGACTTCAGGAACATGGTTAGGGACTCCCCAGTCGATTTTAAGAATTACCAGATGTCTCAACTGTCAGCATCAGTACCAAGCTTTCTGTCAGCTTCAGGGCTAATGTGGGTCTTGTCTGCTCCTGTTGGAGAAATATTGCCATTCCCACAACCTACACGGGAATGCCAAAACCCACGCCAAGGGGTGCTCTCACCGTGTCCATGTACTACTAGAGTTTTGAAATAGTGCTGATGTCCATGCAAGAAGAAGAAGGTTCTTTCCAGCTTTCAGGCATACCGTTTTATCAGAGATCTGAACTTTAACAAAGTCTCCAGGGACTCACTCCAGCTGATCTGGCCCATAACCCTCATCCACAGGCAACCAATTCCAGGGAAAACATATGCCGGGCACACGCCTTACACTGACGCTAAAGAAGGGAGGGTGATGCATATTCCTTTCTCATCAGTTGTTTTCTTTCTCCCCTGTCCCTTCCTGCTAAAAAAGGAGGGGAGCAGGATATGAAAATAGAAAATTGGCACTCAGCTTGGAGTGATTTGCAATTGATCTTTTTAAAACTCACCATATTCTCTTGCCGTAAGTGGTAGTGACATTAGCAAGAATTTTCAGGATCACTTTGAAGTTAGATTTTATCTTGGTCACTTTTTTTTCTTCATCTCTTATCCTTCCTTCTACCCTGTGGAGGTTGGGACCTTTTAAGTGTTCGGTGTCTAAACGTTGTCTCGTTGTATCTTTCTGGCTGTCCAAAGAGATTCATATCATTTCTTAGTCTTCTAAAATAAAAGGTCTCATCACTCCAGTCCTTGACAAGCTAGTGTTATTTTAATGTTAATTCACAGTAAAGGATAATGGACAATTGATAATGGAGGGTTAATATTGTCTTGAGATATTTCCATGTAAAACATTTGACCACCCAAATTAATTTCAACTGCAGAAGATTAGGAAAAGTCATCCTACCCATTGCTTTCAGGAAGTAACATATATAAAAATTGAAACTTTATTCACACAATTCCCTTTCAAGCTAGGTTCTTGTCATTTCACCTGATTTTGCAGCATGCTGTACATAGTAAAGGGAAGAAGGCCAGTATTAATTATCGTAAGGACTCAGTATAATGTTAGATTTTAAAACCTAGAAACATAGTTTTTAAAAACTTTAAAAAGCATTCCAATGTACGTAAACAGAGGTGCAATTTTAAGAAAAATTTGAAGAAAAAAAATACCTGGTTAGCTGTCTCAATCCTTAATTATGATTCATAACATTTAAATTTAAGCCTAATGTTCTCTTTGGGTGTTAAATTATTCTCATATATGCCAATAGAAAAATGTTTATTAAATATTAAACTTACTTTATACAGTGGAGGAATAAATCATTTGTGTTTCATTCCCAAGAATCTGCAGTTGAGCCCTTGATTTCCATCAGAAGGCAAACCTTCCCTCTCATTATTGGGCTTAGCTATGAAAAAGACAGTTCAGAATGGACCATGGTGAGTCCACCATTACATTCTTCTCCTTAGAGAATTATGCAGGCAGGGAAGCATTTATCTGACAACTGAGTTTACGCAGGTCTGATGCATGTCTATCACAGTTCCTAGCACATCTAGACTTAGAGTCATGAAGCCTAACACAACGAGTAGGCTGAGGGGAGGAAAGCCCCAGGATGAGTTGCGCGGGAGGCGCACAGCCTAGTGCTGGCCACCGCGGACCTTTCAGTCAGGCAGGTGGAACAGAGTCAGCCAAGAGTTCAGCCATAACGTTTAATCTAATTTGGCAGTTTTCTTCAGGCATATCAAAAAAATGCAAATATGCTATTCAGTAGATCGACAACAAGCAGTACTAGGAATTCAGTTAGGCAGCCGTTGAAGGAAGATGAGTGAATAACTCGTAGAGGCCAAGACATTGCCAAGATATTGATGTTTTACATGATATTTTAATGAAAACTAGAAATAGGAAGACACAGTCAGTACATGTTTTAGAATATGTTAGCATGGCAAAATAGAAAATACTCTGAATTTAGAGTTCGAGGGTGGGAATTTCATCCAGTTTCCTCCAATTGCTACCCACTTAAATTTTGAAAACCTATTTCTTCTTTTTGTTTATTTATTTATAAAAGGGGTTTACACAGACTACCTTCCTCATAAGGAAAGTGGGAGTATAAATGAGAGGGTCCAAACAAAAACACATTTAAAGTTAAAATTGAGAAAGAACATGAAGAAGAAAATAAGAGAGAGTCTAATATTAGTAATATGATGGAAAGAAAGCAAAGTGGGGTAGAGGGAGATGTTCAAGAAAAAGAATGAATTTGTTTTCAGATCTAGAGGGAGGCAAGTTAGCATAGCATAGAGAGATACAGTGAAAAAACTGACCGACTTACATAAATAATATTCTTCTGTTGACTTTAGGGTTTAATCCCAGATTATAATCACTTTTCATTGCCTTTAAAATGCAAATTAATTATCTCTTGACCCCAGCTCTTTAGCGACTCTATGTTCTTAAAATCTTATTAATGAATGAGTTGGTTACTAATAGCAGTCTGTATGAAGTGAAATTATTTTCTGGAGGACTGTATTGAGAAATAGAGCAATATAACAGTATAGATCTATGGTCATAAACAGAAGCTCATAGAGTCAGTGTGTCTAACCCTCACCCATATGTGTGTTGTTTCTGAGGGTTAGAAAGAACAGAGAAGTGGCCGAGTGCCCACTCAGGCCAGGGAGTGTGCCCATCTCAGATCCTCACAGAGGTCTTAGGAGGAAGGTGCTGGTCACGTGGGGAAATGAAGGTCTGCAGAGGTTCAGGAAACTGTCAGTATGACTTCTGAAGTCACTTAGAAATTCATACCTGTGGTTATGTTTTTTAAAATTGCCCTGGTCAAGATAAGCAGAGAGAAGTTGGTTTTATTCTTTTACTGTTGCCAGCAACGGGAAGAGAAAGCACAGACCCGGTCCGGATACCCAGCTCTGCTGGGACCAAGGGCGGACGGGGTTTCATGAGCTAGCGGGGAAGCACTGGAGGACATTCGGAGAAATATTGATCAGTGGGATGGAAAGAGCACATTGAGTTCTCCCTGAGTTTATGAATGCTTTGCTCTGTAAATTAGGCCATCTGTTGTGCTAATTGGGACCCATTCATTCCAGTTAAGTCCTGTCCTCCCACAGACAGGAGACAGGACTGCTATCCCCTGGCAAGTTTCAGTTTCAAAGAAATGGTTAGCAGCTTCTTTAGAAGAACATTTTTCTGGGTTGTAAAACTGGCAAGAGACTGAGGAGACGTTTACATCTATTTCAAAAGAGCAAAGAAAAAAATTACAATTACAAGTTTTCTAAAGTCAACGTTCCAAGAAAAGAGACAGCAGGGCCTATGGTCAGGAAGGGTCTGATTGAAGTTGAGCCAATCTAAGGGGAACTTTAAGACTCTCTTGGTCAGCTAAAATTTACAAATGGCATGGGAAATGTAAACCAATGTAAACCAACACCAAGACAACCACAGGCCTTACTCTGGTGCAAACATATAATATGAAATCTGTCTTCACATATATCTCAGTTTATAATATTATATTGTTAACTATATGTACAGCATTGTGCAAGAGGTCTCTAGAGCCTTTCCACGGTACACGACTGAAACTCTAATCCATAAACGTGCCATGGGTTTATAATGAATTATTATTTAGTCTTAAAAGAGAAGGGAATCTTGTCATATCCTACAATATGAATGAACCTTAAGAACATTATTCTAAGTAATATTGAGCCAGCCATGAAAGGACTAAATCTTCATAATTCTACTTACACCAGACACCTAAAGTGGGCCTCAATATTTCTCAGAGCTGCTCAGGCATTCGGACTGCGGCTTGAGAATCATGTAAGTGAGTGCTTGCAACAGAAGGCCACACTCCAACCCCCCTTGACTGAGCTACGAGGACATTGTCATTGCAGATGATGTAGTCAGTTCAGTTTTAGTGATGGTGTAATTTCTGAGGACTTAATTATATGGATATGTTCCGCCAGACACTGCTGGTTGCCAGTTCTCTTGCCCTTCCTTTTTTGGCTTCTAGAGTCTCAGTTTTGCTTGGGCAGTGGCACGCTCAGGGGAATAAGGCTCAGCCACTGGTTCAGGAAAGGAATTATGATTGATCAAAGGAAAGTAAGATGAGTGTTTCCCTCTTTGCTAAGTAAATCCTTTAGGCATAAACATGACCCAGCCTTGGCAAATAAGATGTAGTAGAAATGTCCTGAGACAGCACTGGACAGGACTTTTTCTCCCCGATATTAAGATGCAGTGAGAATACTTGCCCCTTTCTTCTTACTTTGGATGGATTGTATAGCAAATGATGCTTAGAGTTGAGGTAGCCCTCTTGCAACCAGGAGGTAACAAGCTAAATGCTGCAAAATCAACAACTAAAGATACCAGAGTGGAAAGTTAGAAGAGCCTAGTCCTTACTGATATTTTTTACCATACAAAGTTCAGAATCCTTGACTTCCAGATTACGTTTTATATGTGCAAGATTTCTTTTTCTCACCAAGCCAGTGTTAGTTATTTATTATTGTACTTTCAGTTTAAGCGTTCTACTTCCTACTGTGTTATAACATGATGATCTAAAACTGAGACTTATGTAGAGGTTACAGAAGTCATCATAAGAGAAAAAGAAAGTGCTTTTTCTATGTTCTTGTACTTACCCAGAATTCATTTCTCTTTCCACAACGAAACAGTAAAAATACTTATCAGAGATTATCTTGTTTTAAAATTATTGATGTGTATGCCTCTCTTGCCTATTGAAATGTGACCCATTGGAGGGTGAAGGCTGTATTCTATTTATCTTAGAATCCCTTCCAGCCTAACTCAATGCTTTGCACGTGCCAGTTGCTCAGTAAGTGTTGAATTGGGTGAACTGAAGTTTGAAGTCAGTAGCCGAGTGATTTATGCAGAATGGAATAAAGTGTGAGTTGAATGAAGTTCTCCATGGAGATAAAAATAGCAGTAGGATTAAACATGTCTTTAAAAAAATGCTCCATGAAATGAATGTCAAGCGCTTTCCTTAAATTGGCTTTCACGCCATCACCACCATCCCATCAACACTTGAATTATTATGTTTCAGTAGAATAATCAATCTAGAAAGTCCCTGCACCTTTTCATTTGCTTCAGTGACAAACATTGGGTGCTCCTGAACAGTTCGCTGGAATTGTTGCTCTATTTTATTTATTCCATTTTGATTGTTGTTTTTTCCCAATGCTGTCCACAGCTCCAAAAGATTATGTGAAACTACTGGCTGCCCCTCAATCTCTCTCACCTTAGCAATGAAAACAGAACATCAGTTTGGCTCACTTGTCCTGCGAGGACAGTCATGTGCACTGATAGTGGAGTTCAAAAATAGCTCTCCGTGTTCGGAACTCAGGTTGGGTAGGAGACTCATCAGCCTCTAAGGCCACAGCCTTTCAGGACTGTCAACTGCCACTCAAGGGACTTAACATAGCAACAAGGCATTTCAATACCAAATATTTTTCCCACAGCCCAAACTGATTCAAGAGTGTACAAGAGGGAATGAAGTTTGGTTAGGACATGAACTCAAATGGTATTTTTAAGTTACGTGATTCTCATTTAACAATGTTATTTAACTGCACACAGAGTTCTAAGGTGTCACAGAAAGCTAAATAGCCCTGGAGTCTTTGAGTCTAGGGGAGTCAGTGCCTTCACTATTCCTCACAGACCATTAGCTATTTAATTTTTAAGAATTTTCAGACATGAGGATTTCACTGACATTGAACAGAACCTGACCTGGTGTCAGACAGCATTAGCGTAAAACAGTTATTTCATCTGATCAGTAAAACTTTGTGATACTGCAATAAATGATGTATCTATCTGACCTTGTCAAAGAGGCATGGATAGCTGCTTAGGAGAGCCTAAAAGTAAAATTTTAAATTTTACCACTGAAGTTTAACAATCACGTGCTCACCAGTTTCCTAGATTTTATTCTCTCTTTGATCACCAGTGTCATTCTAAATTCTTCTGAAGAAAGCTCATTTCAACCATAAGCCTGACATTACCCAGCATATTTCTACCCTTAACAACTCAAAGAATAGGAGTCACAGTAAGTTTTTCAGGGGCACCTATTGTCTCACTATATGTAACTGTGAGAACTTAAGTGCGGCTCCTTGCTTTTTCTATAAAGTGAAGCCTATCCTTCTCACGCCTCAGAAAACTTATTTTCAGGTTTATGTGGTCTCTTAGATAGGGATAAATTTGACAAAATGTGCAGTCTGTGTATAAACTGAAATTTATAAAACATTACAGGGACATTTTTTAAAAATCTAAATAAAAGGCCTTTTTCCTTTAGTCTAAAGCCTCAGTATTGTTTAGATGTCAATTCTACCCAAGTGGATATACAGATGAAACTCCTAGAAGATAACAAAGGAGAAAAATCTTTGTGACCTGGTATAGGAAAAGATTTCTTAGATGACAATAAGATGATGCTGAAAGCGTAATCTATAGAATAAAAATTGATGAATTATACTTTATCCAAATAAAGATCTTCTGCTCTTTAAAAACATTAATAAGAGAATTGAGAGACAAGCAAAATGTTGGGAGACAATGTTTGCAAATTGTAAATCAAATAAAAGGATTATATTCAGAATGTCAAAAAGAACTTTCAAATTCACTAAAAAGAAAACAAACAAACAAACAAAAAACGCTAATAAAATGGAAAAAAGAAAAAACTTGAACAGATATTTCACCAAAGGACATATGTGAATAGCAAAGCTCAATATTATACATTATTAGAGAAATTCATATTAAAACTACTCTGTATTACCGCTAGGTGCCTATTAGAATTAAAAAGTTTGTCCACATTAAGTACTGACCAGGACATGGAGGAATTGAAACTTTCATACCATTATTAGCCATGCAAGGTAGTATAGCCACTTTGGAAAACAACTCAGCATTTTCTTTAACAGTAAAAACAGTAAAAATAAAATACACTTAATGTATTATTGTCATTCGATTCCTAGGTATGTATGTATGTGTGTAGGTATGTAGGTACTTATTTATTTTTAAGTGATTATTGATAGGTATGTATTTACAGACATATATTTTTTTAACTATGCTCCTGTTTTTTCTTCCCCATCTCCTCCTCCTCCTCTTCCTCTTTCTTCTTCTTCCCCTTCTCCTCTCCTTCTCCTTTTTCTTCTTCCTCTGCAAGAAGGCGCTTTAACATTTCTTATAATACTAGTTTGGGTAACAAACTCCTTCAGCTTTTTCTTGTTTGGGAAACTCTTCATTTCTCCTTTAATTTTAAATAATAGGCTTGCTGGGTAAAGAAATCTTGAATGTAGGTCCTTACTTTTCATCACTTTGAATACTTCATGTCAATGCCTTCTGGCCTGAAAAGTTTCTGTTGAGAAATCAGCGGTCAGCCTCAATGGGAACTCCCTTGTAGGTAAATAACTGTATTCTTCTTGCTACTTTTAAGATTTTCTCTCTATCTGTAACCTTCGGCAACCAGCAGGCAGATGCAGATCTCAGGGTATCTTGGGACTTTTGTCCACTCCTAAGTACTTATCAAAGAGAAATTAAAGTATTTATTCATGCCAAGATGTACAAAAATGTCCATAGAAATTTTATTTGCAAAAACCCCAAACTAAAAATAGCCTAAGTTCTCATCAACAGACAAATAGATAAGTAATGTGTGTTATATGCATATAAGGAAATATAACTCAGTAATAAAAGAAACACATTATCCATATACACAAAGTCATGAGTGAATCTCTCTCAAATTATGCTGTATGTGAGAAATCAGACAAAATGAGTATGTACTATATTGTTCCATTTATACAAATTGCAAGTTAATTTATGTGATTGGAAGTAGATTAGCCTGGGCATAGGGAGAGAAGGTCAAAAAGGGTAGGAGGATGGATGTGTCATGAGAAAACTTTTGAAGCTGACTGATATGTTTATCATCTTCATTGTGGTGATGGTTCCCTAGTGCTTTGGGACTTTTGCTGACCTGCCCCTGGCATGGTGCTATTAAAAGCCAGCCTTGGTGCACAGCTAGGCCCCTCCCACACATACCCAGCTCCCAGAAAAGGCAGCCACAAACTGTGGATCACTTTGTAGCTCCAAACAGGTTGACTGGGGCCAGTCACAGGCAGCATCGGACACTGGTCTGTGCCAGAGTCCTTCCCAAGAGGACCCAGAACCAACACCCCTAGAGGTGTGCTTCAGACAACATCAGAACAGGATCCAATTAGCTTCACAAGTGGCGAGCCCAAAGGGAGATCACAGCAGGTCTCAACCCTGCTGGGCTGAATTCTGCCTCATGCGGTCAGCGCCTGCAGAGCAGCTCGTGCTCTGTGGTCGGGGTTGATCCTCAGGGCCAGCCAGCCTGAGGGGCAACCTCAAGCATGAATGGGCTAATGGAAATCAAGACTCAGTTACAACAGGAGAGCCTACATAACCCACACAAGGGACACTCCTGGAGCCCACAGCTCAGATTATCTTTTCTGCATATCATTTCTCAGACATCTTAAATTTTCTTGACATTCTCAGGAATTAATTAATGGTCTTATTTTTCCATGCATAGATATGTTAATCCAATCTGAATAAAATCCTTACTCTCTCATGTGATTGAAAATTTGCTCCTCTCCTACACAACAGGCCTGATGAGCTTGGAAGTTTGCAGAGACCGGGCTGTGTAAGGTGGTCTCAATGTTGATCCGTATCACCTTTTCTACTAGCTAGTTCTCAGGCTTGTACCTGTACAGTTGCAAGCAGGGGTTGGCCATTCTAATTTGCATGATGCTCTCTAAATTTTTCTTGAAACTTCTCTATCTGTAAGATGCCCAAATGCTATCTTCTGATGTGGTAATTTTGTGAATTCTCGAAAGACCCACCCACTCCTGACCTCCCAGAACACCGTGGTCATCATAGGTAACACCCTCCTCCAGCCAGCTGGTTACTTATAACTTCTTCCTCAGCTCCTGGCTTCCACTGCAAGATGGTTCTCTCTGTTCACTCCGGACACTCAGTCAGTCCTTGTATGCGGAATTCCTTTCAAGATAACTCATTTCTAGCTCAGTTCTGCAGGTGTCATAGCTGGCTATTGAATAATAAGCACTGCTGCCCAAGAAGCCAGTGGAAGCGTGGTTTGTTGCTGTTGCAGACTTCCGGCCTCTCTTGTCATAGGGGCAGCTCCAGCTGGGCTTTAAAATTATTTATATATGAGGCAGAAACTAGATGTTGTGCACACCAGACTTCTCGGGACACATGTCAAGTTCATGAGTACTACCCAACTTGATGGAGGGAGACAGAAATCCTTCTCATCCTTGAAAAGAAGGCAGGAAAAGAAGACAACCCTTTGACAAGCTTCATAAAGAAGTTTCCACAGACATTTTTCCACCTGACGTTTCTCGGTTTTCTTTTCTATAGCCTGGAGGTGGAGAAAGTCTGGTTTTTCACACTGCAGTAGAAAGTGAGCATCCTTTGGGTACATGCTGTTCTTATTTTACCTTAGCCAGATCTCACAAAAAGGAAGAAGATTATTTTTTACCTCCTAGTGAAAAGGCTAAATTAAAATCTGATCAAAGACTGAAGCAAAGAAAGATGCAAGAAATGATTTGCTGGAAATATGTGTTGATGTAGATTTTAGGTCCTGGTAATGAAACAATAAAACTATATCCATTTTTATTAGCTCAGTTAAAAAATCTCAGTGCATTCTCTAATAATTTATAAGCCAAAATTGCTATAAGCGTTAGTGGTGGAAAAATGGCACCAGGTGTTAGCTTCAGGTCAGCAACCTCGGTTCTTCAGTTCTAGCTAAGGGAAGAATTCAGAGCCAAGATTCAAATTATAAGATAAAGTTTATTTAGCAAGTCGCAGAAGCAGAAGAAGTCAGCTGCAAAGAAGTGGGCTCAGGAAACAAGTTATAGCAAAAGAAGGGCTCTTGGAGCTTAGGAGGGGGAGAGAGAGAGGCACAAGAGAGATGAGCAAGATGAGCGAGACGTGCCTTGAAAGATGAAAGACAGGGGAGAGGTTTGAGCATGCTGGGGGTGGGGGAGAGACAAAGATAGGAAAACAGAGTCCTGGGAAAAGAAAGGTTGCTCCATAGAGAGAGCCCAGCCAGGTCTGCCTTCCTGAGGGCTTTTATCTGAGGTCTCAGGGGAAGAGCTCAATAGAATATTCATCAGCTTTTCCAGGTGTGCCTCCTCATGGTCATGGTCTCCACTGATTGGTTGGCACCAAGGGAGGGTCATTAGTCACTGTAGCTGGTCCTGTTGTCGGTCATGGTCACTCTGTCTGGCTTTACCGCTTTCCTGGGCCTGGAGCCAAAACACGACAGAGGTCTAGATGTCATCTGTAGGGGTTCATGCTTAAGGGAGTGGTCATGCAAGGGCTTATCGGCACCTAGGGCTCTCCACCCTGGCTACCCTCTGCACCTGGTCTACTCAAGCCAATTTAACTGCCTACTACATAAGGACTACTAAGTAAGTGTTTTCTATTTAAGACTATAAAATGGAAGAAGAGCAATGATAATGAAAAGAGGGTACTCTAATAGTTGCTAATATCACTGGCACATTTCCTTTTAACAAAAGGAGAATGAATCCATTGCTTTAATTTTCAAAATAATCCTGGGAAGCTGAAGCCTTATCTTGAAAGTTAATACAATAATAATAATTTTTCTTACCCTAGTCATAGCTTTTGAAAAAGCATGAAATAATGGGGGGTGATGTCAATACCAATAATCACTGTTATAAATAAGAATATCCATCTCTCTTATTCTTTGATGTGTGATGACCAAAAGTTTCTATATGAATTTAATGTATCAGAGGGGCATGTACACCTATGATGAGATGATATGATTTACATTCAATATCTGAAAATCATTAATGTATATGCATAACACTTAATAAATTTAATTAATAAAATATAGAAGGATGTTTAAATATTTATTTTTTGAAACTTCAAACCAAAAGAGTTCTCTCTGCCTTAATTATGCATGGTAAAAACAATACCTAAGATCACTTTCTATATAATAGTTACGGTTTGATTACTATTCTTCAAACCCATTAATGTGAGATCTGCGACTAGTCTAGGAAAAAATATTTATAGTTTAGGTACTGAGAGACTGTCATTCCATATTATTAGGAGGGCACCTGTTGTCAGACAAGTAACACTAGGAAGATAAAACATATGCTTAAAAAATGATACCCAAACAGTATATTTGTTTTATACATTTCACAATTAAGTTTTATGGTATTAACATCTAGTAGCTCTTACTCCATACAGGAAGTGTTTCAAAGCCTTTTCATGTACAAAGTCAAGCAGGAAATTGCAAAACATGCTCCATATGGCAGTGCGTACTTTCTATCCGGATACAGTATTGGATCAGATACTGGGCCCACTTTGTCCCCACACCACAAAAATGTATCAGTATGTTATGCAGATTTTGATTGACTTGACCAATAAACAGTTATATAACACTCATCTTTTAAAATGCTTTCTAAAAAAGTAAAAAAATGACAAGCTTGAGCATTTGTTTTATTTGGGGGGAGACTGGTAATAGTAATTAAACCTGTATTTTAAAATAATTAGATTATTCATGTACCGATTTAAATCTTCCCATTCCCCATGAAGCAGAATTGGGATTGCCTGCAATAGGTAAACCGAAACACTAACCCTACAGTTTCCATGTGTTTTATCTCCATTTTTTCCTGTTGCTTTGAATGTCCTTCTCATTTCCTCCACATTTTAGATGCTGAAGTGTTTCCTCTCTCTGCTCCCTTCACCTCCCTGCATCTTTTCATACCTGAGGAGGCTCTCACCTCATCTTTTTAAATCTGCTGATTGATAATCATAATCAGGCATTCATTTCAAGGACTTTTAGTGGATGTCTTAACAAACTGTTTGTCTTTTGAGCCTTTATAATTAGAAATGTGGATATCTTCAAACAAAATGTAAGGTATTTTGAGGGGGCTTGTAGGCCCCTGAAATTATACTATAGTAATTAACAAGGCTCTTGTTGAAGATTTAGATGACTGTAAATGAGAATTGGCAAGGAGCTAGAAGGCAGAAAGTACTGGTTTTCCAAATAATCTCTTCAGAAGTCTTAGAATTGAGACCAACTGCATCCATATAATTTATCAGGATTTGGAAAAAAGATCACTTGTGTCTACTAGACCTAAACATTTCTTTCAGGAAATTCTTTCAGAAAAATAATGCCCTAAATAAGAAATAACTTCAGGAAATTTAGGAAAACCAATATTTCAAGTCAAATAATTTACTCACCTGAGCAAACAGCCAACTTAAACAAATTTTAATTAAACCACTGGCACAAAGCCCAAAAACCTATAAATGCCTTCACCTGACCTTCCTTTTCTGAGGCACTATTAAGACTGCTAAGATATTATTCAACCTTTCTGAGGTGACTTTAATAAACTTTGCTTTAACAACAGGTTTTTCTGATGGGCTTTTTGGGGGAGTAGGCAGCTGAGAAGGCTGGGTCCTCTTTTTGATGGGGACCATTGTTCTGTTGCGATTTTTTGCAGAAGCTGACCTGTAAGAGCCCGGGTAGCCCCATAGGTTGCACACTCCCTGCTTTCACCTCTGCTGTCCCCCCGTCATCAAGGGCACACACAGGTCCCTCCTTTGCCATCGTCATAAGGGAAATGTTCTGGTTCTAACACTAGGTGCAATTAGTTTTTATTAACAGACCCTAAGCATAAATTATCATTTCTACTGTCACAGAACAATTTTATCTCTAATTTCTGATTGAGTTGTCTAAATTAGGTAGTTTAAATACTCATTTTTTGCTAAAGATTTGGAGACTAGATTACAACTGAGGTCTCTTTAAAAGCAAATACTTCAAGGTTCCCTGACTGTAGCTCGTTCTGGGATTGTGCTCTCTTTGTGAATGGATAATAGGACTGTGATATCTGCCACTCTGGTGTCATCAGTGCTGATTTACCTACCTTATCTGGTATAATTCCTCTTTTTTTTTTTTTTCTCACAAGATAACATGGAATCCTCCTGAATCTCAGAATTTGTTTGAAAGAATAACCTCCTTTAGGAGTGATCTAATATTTACTAGAGTTTAGAAAGCAGCACAATGAAAGTGTGAAGTCCAGATTCGAGATCTGTGAACACAGTGCATTTATTTATTTACTTTACACTCTCTGAGGTCTAAGAAAGAATATGATGGGGAAACTTTCAGTTAAAAAACACTTCCAAGAAAAATAATTTAGAAAGTTATCATTAGTAACATGACCTAAAATCAGTAAAGAATGAATAGATGTAAAAGTTTTTGAGCTATATTGAGGATGACAAAAATTATATGAACTCATGTAGTAAATACGGATTGTAGCATATGGGCCCTTGGGTTTTCAAAAAATATAGAAAAATATTAACAGTTTTTATTTCCTAAAACTTAAAGTATGTGTATAAGGCATAGTCTTTTTTAAAATTTTATTTTTATTATATTTTTCCATTACCATTTGGTCTCCTTAAACCAACCTCCCCACAATTGCCAGACTGTTGTCCATGCTCAATCCCTCCACCCTCCCCCTACCTTAGCTGTCATCCAGCACTCTATGAGTCTGTCTCTATTTTGCTTGTTAGTTTGGTTTGCTCATTAAATTCCACATGTGAGTGAAGTCACATGGTATTTGTCTTTCTCTGACTGGCTTATTTCACTCAACATAATGTTCTCCAGGTTTATCCACACTGCCGCAAAGGGTAAATTTTTCTTTTTACGGCCAGGTAGTATTCCATTGTACATGTTCCATAGTTGTTTTATCCACTCATCTTCTGAGGGACATTTGGGCTGCTTCCATATCTTGATGATTGTAAATAACGCTGCATTGATTATAGGGGGTTTACATTTTTTTGAATTAGCGTTTTTGGTTCCTTCAGATATATTCCCAGGAGTGGGATCACTGGGTCAAAGGTAGATCCATTTTTAATTTTTTGAGGTGTCTCCACACTACTTTCCTCAGTGGCTGCACCAGTCTGCATTTCCACTAAAAGTGCAAATGGGTTCCCCTTTCTCCCCATCCTTACCAGCATGTTGTTTGTTGATTTATTGATGATGGCCATTCTGACTGTGTGAGATGATATCTCATTGTTGTTTTAATTGGATTTCTCTGGTGATTAGTGATGTTGAGCATCTTTTCATATGTCTATTGGCCATCTGTATGTCTTCTTTGGAGACAATTGCTTCAAAAAGAATAAAATACCTGGGATTAAATCTAATCAGGGATGTATAAGACCTGTACTCAGAAAATTATAAGACACTGAAGAAAGAAATTAAAGAAGATACAAATAAGTGGAAGCACATACTGTGGTCATGGATAGAAAGAATTAATATCATTAAAATGTCTGTACTCCCCAAAGCAATCTATAGATTCAATGCAATTCCTATCAAGATTCCAATGACATCTTTCACAGAACTAAGAAAACTATTTCAAAAATGTATATGCAACCACAAAAGGCCCCACATAGCAACAGAGATCCTGAGAAAGAAGAACAAAGTTGGGGGAATCATGCTACCTAATATCAAACTATACTACAAGGCCATAGTAATCAAAACAGCATGGTACTTGTATAAAAACAGACAGATCAATGGAAGAGAATAGAGAGCCCAGAAATAAATCCACAACTTTATAGTCAATTAATATTCAACAGAGGAAGCAAGCACATACAATGGGCTAATGGTAGTTTATTCAAAAAAAGGATGTTGGAAAACTTGGACAGATACATGCAGAAAAATGAAACTAGACCACCTTCTTATACCACACACAAGAATAAATTCAAAATGGTTAAAGACTTAGATGCTATACCTGAAACCATAAAAAATCATAGAAGAAGCTATAGGCAGTAAAATCTCAGACATTGCTTGTAGCAATATTTTTTTCAGATATATCTTCCCAAGCAAGGGAAACAAAGGAAAAAATACACAAATGGGACTACATCAAACTAAAAAGTTTTTGCACAGCAAAGGAAACAATCAGCAAGATAAAAAGACAACCTACCGAATGGGGGAACATATTCGCTGATACATCTGATAAGGGCTTAATATCCAAAACGTATAAAGAATTTATAAAACTCAATGCCAAAGAAAGAAATCCAATTAAAAAGTGGGCAAAAGATACACTCTTATATAATTAAATTACAAGCTATGAGAGCCTGTATGACTTATTTTAGGGAAAAGAACCTCTATAATATATGATAAATCTTATGGATAATAATAGGATCATTTATATGTAAAACAGTCCTCATAAATAAATTAGGAAATTATAGAAATTGAAACATAATGGTCAATTATTGCATGAAAATACTTAATTTTGCTATTAGGCAAATCAGTAAAAATTAAAAGGCCAATAAGATACTTTTCTACTGTCACATTGATAAAATTTTTAAGTCTGATTGTAGTCAATGTGAAGTCTCCTACGTTGCTGGTGGGAGTGTCAACTGATGCCACTTTTTAAAAAGGAACAATCTGGTGTTGCATATCAAGTCTAACAATTTTGTTTATAAAATTTATCCTTAAAAATATTCACATTAGCACGTACGTATGCACTGATGTTGATTCAGGATACTCTTTTGCAACACAGTAATGACAAAGTAAAAAGATACAAAGTAAATATCCATAAAAATATTTTTAACATATGACTTATCCACACAATGTACTGTCTGCAGTCATTAAAATAGTGACATAGCTGCATATCCCGACACTATGATATTGTATGTTTACAGTTTGTTATTAATAGAAGAATGCATGATACAAAACAAAGTGCTTAGTGTAATCTCAATTTGTGAAAACTAATACTGTGTGTAGGTAAGTGGGTAAGGAGGTAGACAGATACGGAGCTAGGGATCCCTCTGAAGAATAAGAACCTGGCTTAACAATGGTTACTTATTTCTGGAAAATGAGATTATAAGGACAGGTATAGGAGTGGTTTTAATTTCTTTTAAATGAGCCATAGTAACTTATTTCGAAAGAGGAATTTTTCTATTGAGTAATCTAATTCTGGAATTCCTCTGGTTATTTTCCATTTTATACTGTCACTTCCATATCTTTCCTCATTTTTATTTGAAACTCTGCAATTCCTACCTACCCCAGTCATTCAAATGTTGTCCCAATCCTGCTTCTTTGAAAAGGCAGGTAGGATTACTTACCATTATATGTGGAAATTTTTTTTTATTATTTATTTTTAGAGAGAAGGGAAAGAAGGGAGAAAGAAAAGGAGAGAAACATCAATGCGTGAGAGACACATCTATTGGTTGCCATCTGGCCCGTAACCCAGGAATGTGCCCTGACTGGGAATCGAACCAGTGACCTTTGGGTTTGCAGACCAGCACTCGATACACTGAGCCACACCATCCAGGGTATATGCAGAAGTCTTTAATATCTGAATCTTTGATCGTGAATCCCCTAGGATGGTAATGTAGAAAGTGGAAACAGAGAAAGAGCAACTCTCCAAAAATCTATTTTGCGTGAATAACAATGGTCCTAAACTGACCTTGGAGTAAAAGGCAATAGTGTATCAGAGAAGGTCATGGATGCTTGCTTGTCACTCTTTCTTAGGTTTATGAGACTTTGAGCCTTTTCGCTGAATTCGTCTGGATACAATGCCATTCCTGGCAATTTCCACCTGAGGATACAACCACCACTAGTGTTAGGTATAATGACCCCAACAGGGTAATATGCTTATAGCTTCCATGTTTTACCAAGCAAGCCAAATAACATCAGCCCTTCTACTTATATAGAAGATGGTTGAGTTCTCATGATCTGACATCTAACAGGGCTGAGCTTAGTTCCTGACTCTTTCACATATTAGTTTGGGGAATTGAAACAAGCTATGGAATCTCTCAGGCTCTGCACCCAATCTGGAAAATTGGAATAATAGCAGTACCTACCTCAAAGAGTTATGGTGAGATACTTATCACAGTACCTGCAGATAAAAATGCTCAAAATATTGGGTCTTATTATTATTTACAGCATGTACAATAATCATATATAGATATTAGTATGATAAGGTTTAAAGGATACTTATCAAATTTTAGTGTGCACATAAATCCCTAGAAATCTTTCTAAAATTCAGATTATTATTCATTAGGTCTAGTGAGGAACCAGAAAGCCTGTATTTTTTTTTAATTAGTCTTTTTTTCTATTTTATTTTGTGTGGTTTTCAGGTATATAGCTTAGTGGTTAGACAAAAATTGAGAGTCCATACTTTTAATTTTTCTTTATTGATTGATTTTAGTGAGAGAGAGGTAGGGAGTGAGAGAAATATCAATTCGTTGTTCCACTTATTTATGAATTCATTGGTTTCTTCTTGTATGTACCCTGACCAGGGATTAAACCCACAACCTTGATATATGGGGACAGTGCTCTAGCCAACTGAGCTACCTGACCAGGGCCAAGAGCCTGTATTTTTTAACAAACTTCCAGGTAATGCTAATATTGTTGGTCTGAGGCCCACACACTGAGTAGCAAAGCATGAAGGGATAATAACAACTATCTAACTAAAGAAAAATATTTCTTTAGGCTAATTGATTGTCTCAGAGAGGTATAGATTAGATTTTAGCATAGAAAAATAATATTTTACCATGGAGTCTCATGAACTAAGTAGCATTTGAGTACATTAGATTAGCTGGTTTTCATTAAAACAGGAAATAACAGAATGAGACACGGGAAAGTTATGTTGACATTGGAGTTTGAAAAAAAGCAGTTTTAGAACACAGAGGACGAGATTTCTGCATAAATGGGCCAGCCAAGGCCAAGCCCTTTTAGAAAATGGAAGAGCATTGGAGATGAATTTTCATCCCTAACAGTTCAGCACAGAAAGAGTCCTGAAAAGTATAACTATGATATAAACCGTGTTAATAAAATGATAGAAAACATTCTTGTGGCATTTGGCCTTAAAGACAATAGCAACTCCTGTATGATTTTTGCTTTAAAAAAGGTAAGGTTTGGAATATGAATTCATTTTTGGATTAAAAATACCAAATGCAATAGAATTGTTGATTGATTTATTTTCATGCTGGAAAAACCTATCTGATTGCCTACAGTAATGAAAACTAAAAACTACGAGTAATTAAAAGCACTGTTCAAGTTGTTTAACTGCTTTATTTCTCAAAACCTGTGTCTACACACAGCCTGAATCCAGATTCTCACAACCACGTTTAGATCCATCATTTATGACCACCCTCACCAAACCCAGCTTAACAGATACTGTGATTCTCTGAAATGTTCAGCATCAGGCCCTCCTTGAGGGCAGTTCTACTCAGGGGCTGTTAGAGTAGAGCAAGGTTCACTCCCTCAGAACAACTTTGAAATTCTTTTACCTTCCCGTCCAAAGAGAACTTTAGGTGTAATGAGGGTATGGTGGCTGGGTGTAAGTCCTGCATTAAAAACACAGCATAGTGAGATCCAGTGTGCCTATGGTATTGTGTGATATACACAATGCCTTTTTAAGAGGGTATTGCACGACAGTTACAAAGATGTTAAACAGAATCAGCATCTCTTAGAGAAAGCCTGTCAATATTTCTTTGAAACAGAGCTGTGGATTAAAATTAAGCTGAGGGATAAAGAAAAAGAGGGTAATGATCCCACCTAAAGAATAAAAAGGAGCACTCAAGAGGAATGCTGAGGAAATGGTGTGAGACCTCACATTTAACATCTCTAGCATTAGTCTCTGGAAAAAGAAGGTAAACATACATTAAGTAAATCTGCAGATGGTACTACTCTTAAAGTCATTGTTAAGTTTGATAGAGGATGGCCTTATTTTCAGAAAAGAGACTGTGGGAAATAAGGTCATAAAATGCCTAAGTAAGATGTACTTTCAAAACAACCCATATTAAAAGGATATCAGCATTTTGCAATTAAAAATACATTTTTCTTCTGTTACTTTCTTCCTTCCTTTAATTGCTTATTAGACAATCTCATCAGAAACAAAATGTAAAGTATACATAATTTAAAAGAACAAAAATGAATATAGCTGTTATTAACATATATCATTGTCCTTTTCTGACTGTTTTATTTTACTCAGCATAATGTCTTCAAGTTCCATCCTTTGTTGTAGCATTTGTCAGAATTTCCTTCCTTTATAAGGCTGAATCATATTCCATGTATGGATATATCACGTTTGTTCCTCTGTTCATCCATCAGTGCATGCTTGGGCTTCAACCTTTTGGCTATTGTAAATAATACTGTTGTGAACATAGGTGTAGTACCTTCTTTCAATCATCTGAACGTATGCCCAGAAGTGGAATTGCTGGATCATATGGTAACCCTACTTTTAATTTTTGAGGAGCTGTAACACTGTTTTCTGAAGTGGATGCACCATTGTACATTCATACTATCAGAGCACAAAGGTTCTAATTTCTCTATAGCTTTGCCAACACTTATTTTCTATGTTTTTATTGGGTGTAAAGTTTATTTCACCTACATTTGTCAATATTTTTAACTTAAGCTTGGAAAAGCATGGTTATTAGAAAAAAATGTTAGTTTTTGCTTCCATTTCTGGGAAGGACAATCGTCTTAATAATATAATAATTTGGTGGGTTATTTTTTAAATGAAGTTTCTAACATTTTCTTCAAAAGACAGAAGTAGACTTCCATTTTTCCTAGAAATACATTATGGGAAGCTTTCTTTCTAATACTTTTTACTGCCTATTAAAATATGATATTTGATTTAGGACAATCTTTCTCCATAGACAAAAAGGAATTTCTAAATGACAAAATATCACAAATGTGACATATGTCAGCTCACCATTGCTGCCACAGTGATCTGGTGTTCTCCAGTATTGAGTCTGCCAAAAAATTCCCAGATACTTCTGGTGGCCATCAGGAGCTTTAAAATTAATGATTAAGTGTTTCAAGTTTTTAAAAAAAACTTCATAGATTTAGGAGATTTGAAGTATAGGAAATAACCTTTGCTTGCCATGTATCTTTTACTTTTACTCATGGCTAAACACAAGCAAACAGAATATTAACAAAATAAGTAAATGACCTACCAGGAAATATAACAATAGCTTAATAAAATCTACTATTTTATTATTGAATAACACACGTAAGTGCAGTTATCTTCCAAATGCTTAAACATCTCTTTTCAGAGCTCTTCATAATGACCATGCACATCAGCTGCAGGTGTTGACGGCACGCTACTGAACAAAGGAATAAAGGGGACACTGATCTGATATTTTTATTTGGTACCCACATCATTTAAAATTATTTTAATTCTTAGAGTTCCTAGGGCATGACATTATTAGATTGTCAAACATACAAAATCCCTCATTTCAGTGGTTGTGAGCCATTTCAACAGGTATCTGTAACTGCTGACAGCAGATTACAAAGGAAAGGAATACAAATCAAATGGGAATATTTAAACAGAACTGTGGTCAGTTGAACACATTGGTAAAGTGAAAGTATCCAATTCTCCAATTGCTGACCACAACTAAGAAAACTTCAAATGGCCTTGACTTTTGCTCCTTATCTTATATTGATATCTGGCTTGATTTACCTGATTTACTGGTCTTTGATTCTCAGCTCTCATATCAGAGTAAAACTATAGATTTCTGGTTTTGTCTGTAATGGGACTAACATATGTGGAGCATGTGGGATTTGTGAATAATGTGCTTTGCTGGGCCAACAGTTTCAATGCCAGCTTAATTGTTCCAAGTAATGACTTGTTCCTTAATGAAGATTCCACAAGGCAATTGTTGTAGAAAAATAATGATTACTTTAGGACAGATGGCAAAGTGGCAAGACAGGGAAATCATCCACATAATTCTTACCCTCAATACTAACTTTGATGAAGGATAAGAGTTTGACTGAATTCTGCAGGAGGGGTATTTATACAGCTCTGAGTCACCCACTTACTGCTCAGCTCTTCATTCTCTTTTCCTTAAATAATTCAATCTCTGCCTATGGGACGGAAAAAAGTGAATGACTATGCTAATCCTTTAACTAATTTAATACTTTGAGAAATGCCAAAGCACTTTTGTGTATGCCTCTGCATGTGTATATCTATATGTATTCTAAAGTTTGAAATGCAGAGGGAAAAATAAAACTAAATGGCCAGATAAATAAATTTAAAAAATTAAAATGTGAATGCCTCAGTAAACTGAATTTTTTAGAGTAAATGCAAATAGCTATGCATTTTTTTTTGACTGTCACATTTATTTCTGTAGATACACGAGGTCTGCCTGGAAAAAGTGCAGCAATTCTTAATATAATGAGAGCAGTTTGCATGACATCCATGTGGCAGCCAAGGAAAGTGTACTGGAGTGTTCCGGCGTGAACAATGATGACTTCACTGTACTAGTTAGTGGGGGGTGGTGGTGATAGATACTGTTGAGTGAGCATGTGCACATGGCCATCTCATTCAAAATGACTGAGCAATTAGAACAATGAATCTGCATCAAATTTTGAGATGAGCTTGAACATTCTTCTGTGTAAACTATTTGGATGACTCAGAGGGCCGCAGCTATGGGCAACTGGTAATTGCCAGTTTCATTCACGACAACATGCCCTCTCATGCATCACGTCTTTGCAGAGTTTGTTGGTGAAATATTAAATCACACAGGTGATTTGATCAGCCCCCTCTACAGCCCAGATTTGGCAGCCTACGACTTCTGGTTTTTCCCAAAAATAAAATCACCTTTGAAAGGGGTGAGATTCCAGACTGTCAATGAGATTCAGGAAAACATGACAAGGTTGCTGATGGTGACTGGGAGAACTGTGTGAGGTCCCAAGGTGCCTACTTCGAAGGGTACTGAGGCATCATTGTCCTATGTACAATGTTTCTTGTGTCTTATATCTTCTTCAGTAAATGTCTCCATTTTTCATATTACATGGCTGGATACATTCTAGACAGACCTCGTAGACCTATGTTCAAATACTATGTGTACATCTGCTTCAGCAACATGCCTCATTGAGACATTGAACATATGGACATATATTTTACATAATTTAATAAAGAAAACCTTTAGTATAATGCATTAATAAAACTAATTTTTAATTCACCCACTGTTCTTTATTTTTGTTTTCATACCTTGGCTATTCTCACACTGATTCTGAACCTGACCCTCACCCAGGCTCTGACCCTAAGCAAGTGACCCCACATGCTCACCTTCCCTTGATGTTAACCTCCGCCCTGTTTCTAAAACTGACATTAAGCCTCCTACATAGTTTCAGCCTTCCTTGGGGCTCACTCTGACCCTGACTCTCACAATGACCCTAAGAGTAACTTTGATTCTCAACCTGATCTTGCCTATCACCCTCACACTGACCGAAATATTACATTCACACTCATCCTGACCCTGACCTCCAATTTCACTCTGACATTAACCCTGACACTACCTAACCATCCCTTGACCTTACTCTGAAAATAAGCCCTTCACTGACTGCGACTGTTATTTTGACCCTGACACACACTTTGACCCTGACTGTGACCCTCACGCTCACTGTTACCATGACATTGGCCCTGACCCACATCCTCAGCCTGTCCGTTAGCCTCTCCCTGACACAAAGCTTGATTCTGACCATGATCAATACCCTGACCTTGACCAGAGCCTGTCAGACAGCCTGACCTCTATCATGATGCTGATCCTAAAACTGACCGTGATGCTTTGCACTCAACCTTCACAGTGACCCCCACCATTACCATGACCTTGATCCCAACCCTGAACTTTGCTATAACATTCATCCTGACTTGGCACTTGGCCTTCAGGTCTATTTCATGAACAGGGTCAGTGTGAGAGTAAGAATCAAAGTCAGGATAAGTGTGAACATCAGGGGCAGAGTCAGCGTGTCGCAATCAGAGCCAGTCAGGGCTGGGGTAGGGATAAAATGAGCATCAGATTCTCCACCGTGTGAGTGTGAGGATTAGGGTCCAACTCAGACTTAGTGTCAGGGTTGGTTGAGGGTCCGAGTCAGATTTACAGTTAGTGTGAATGTGTATCTGTGGAGGGTCAGGGCCATGATGAGAGTCAGCATGAGGGTTATCAAAGAGTAAGATGAAGCGCCCTGGCTGGTGTGGCTCAGTGGACTGAGCGCCAGCCTGTGAACCGAAAGGTCACTGGTTCGATTTCCTGTCAGGGCACATGCTTGGGTTGTGGCCCAGGTCCCCAGTTTGGCCTGTGTGAGAGGCAACAGATCTCTCCCTCTCTTTCTCCTTCCTGTCTCCTCTCTCTAAAAATTAAAATGTTTTTTTCTTTGTTTAAAGAGTAAGATGAGGATTAGAGAAAGATTGAGACACAGGGTAATAGGTCAGAAACACTGTGAGAGTGGAGGTGAAATTCAAGGTCAAAATCAGTCAGTCAGCAGACTCATCGTAAAAAGAGCATTAGCGTCACAGTGCGGGTGACACACAGGTTTAGCTTCAGGGTTAGCAACATGGCAAAAGATCAGGGTGAAGGCCAGGGACATAGATTAAGACAGGTAAAAGGTCAAGCTGAAAGTGAGAGTCGGGGTCAAGCACAAGGTCAGGGACATGTGAGGGTCATAACAAAGCTGAGTGTTTGGTGGGTAGTGGTGAAGAATGGGGCCCAGAGGGAGGTGAGGGTCGAGTGAGTGTTAAGGTCACCGACTATTCTCACACTGATCACCTGCCTTTGGGTTCTATCTTCCACTGTAACAGAATATATAATACTGTTAACATTTTTTTGATGGAACTTTCAAAATTCACCTTGCCAAGCATTAGAGAAATTAAAGATTGATTGTAGCAGGAATTTTTAAGCCATGCTTAGTAAAATCACTGAAATTTTATGTAAAAAATCAGTGAATGCAAGTTCATACACACTTTTCTTCTACAAGTGATTTTAACTTTTATTTAATGGCCAAGAAAGGGGTCTATAAATTCAAATCAGATAAGGACTACTAAAATACATTATTTTTGAAAATATTGCCCAATTATTCTAAGAAGGGTTTTTTATGGGGGGGCATATAATCCTAGAGTATACAGATACAAATCAGTGCAGACATTAATAGTCTCATTGGCATTTAGATTGCTATAGCAGCCGACTTTTATTAGCCACCAATACTGCTTAGCTAATAACAATGTCACTACTTTACTTCACAGTCTCCCTTTGTTGTGTATAGATTTTGTCCAGTCATACAGGAAAATCTATTACATATCTAGCATTCATTCATTCATTCATTCAGTTTAGAACATTTTTGAGCACTGCTAAATACCATACAAAGTGTCCCATGAATTTAAATGAAGGTAAGATCTACTACTAGAAAGGTAACCAGGGCCTATAACTCCGAAAATATGTGCGCCAGTCAGCCTGAGGTTTTTGGGATTTATTTGTAGAAAATAAGAAAGTACTGGAGGATTTTTGGCTGGGAAATGACACATTGAATTCCAATTTTTCATGGATCATTCTGGCAGTGGGATGAAAGAAGAATTTAAGGGAGAAAAGGTCAGAGGCAAAAGAATAAGTAAGAAATAGAGAAAATCCACTTTTCCCTAGAGGAGACAGGAATCTGTAACAGTGGGCCGATTTTAGAAATACTTAGGAAGTAAAATTCACAGTCTATAAATCCATTTAGTCATAAATTGACATAAAGAAGACAGAAAGAAGCAATTTTGGGGAAAAAAACAACCCTAAGATTACTTTTTAGGGTTTTGATTTCGTTTTGTTTTCAATTTTATAGCCAGTTTTGAAATTGTATAGCAGACATATGAAGATGCAGATTCTAAGCCTGGTGAAGCAATTTGGAATTAAAACTGAAAGTTGAAAAATCATTACTTATGTAGAAGCTAAAGCATGAAAATTGATGAAAATATGAGAGTGAAAAGAGTAATAGGTTAAGATCTGAGCCTTGAACTATATATCTTCTTAAAGTTTCAACAGTGGACACATGAAGAGGATCCCTTAAAAGGGACAGAAAAGAAATGGTCAGAATAGTTAGGGGAGAAACCAGGTGATGTAATGTCAGGAAGACGAGGAAAAGAGCTTAAGAAGGGAGGCTCAACAGTGTCAGATGATGTAAAGATGTAGAATAAGAGTAGGAGAAAAATATGCTATTTTAATTTAGCATTTTATGATTTGTTTACTGATTAATAAGACAACCTCCACAAATCTGCCTGCCTCTTTCAACAGGCTTGACCAATTACATTAAAAAATAATTCTTTAATTTAATGGATATCATACTATTTTCATTTTATGGAAGGAGCCAAAGCAGTATATATATTCATTTCTCAGATTGTTTACTCTGATAGTTCGATAGCCATAAATGAGTGTTATGAATTCATTCAAAGAGAGATTTTATATAATAACACATCATTATTTTGCATGGATATGTTTCCACTTGGCAATATGAAAAGAGGGGAGCCTTTGTACACCAATAGAAGGCAGCCATTCGATGAGGGTTGTCATCGGGGATGGGCAAAGTCGTCGAGAAGGCAGCTGCTCTGGTTAACGGAAATTCAGGGGGAGGGGCTGGGCTGTGGGTCAGCAGGTAACACTCCCAGCTGCAAGGAAGGGAGATGAGGTGACAGAGGAAAGGGTGTGTCAGTCCTGAAGGCAGTCGTGTGCTGGGGAACACTGCTACATATGCTACAGCCATTCCTGTAAAATAAACTCACAGAACCTGGCACATATCATAGCCTTAGGAAGTGCTAACTGATCTTATAAAGGGCTTGAATAAAAGACCTAAATACTTCACATGGCTATAAGTCTTTGCATTGCTGAGTCTTTCCATAACACCTCATCCTCAACTTATACAAGCCCTCCCCACTCCCCCTACATATATTGTTTCTTAAACTTGTCATCCTTCTATCCTGCAAAGATAAAGTGCGCTTTACCTAGGATCTACTCCCATGCCCCAAATTTATAATTAATTCCCCTTAGTTCACAACTCAGAATCAAGTGTCACTCTCTAGGGAATTTTTCCCTAACCCTAAAAATGTGTTCTGTTTCCTATGTTTTATATTCCCATAGCATTATGTGATTTCTCTCCATGGCATTTATTATAGGTGAAACTAGTCTCATATTTGGTTGATTATTTGATTAATAGCTCTTACCTTCACTGGATCTGGAGCTTAATGGAAGCAGAAAACCTGTTTGTTAATTGCCTTCTATTTTGTCACCAATATCCAATAATGAGGTAATAAATATTCTTTGAATAAATGAATGCATGACCCAGTGTTGATAAATGTTATGAAGTAAATGAGTATTTTCTATATAACAATAATAATTTTTATAAAATAAGCAAATCCTAACCCTCAGAATTTTATTTTCTATATCCAAAGTCTCAGGTTGTGTTTTATAAAGCTGCACTAAAAGAGAGAGAAAAAAGAGAAGACCTACTGGAGAGTATACTATATTTACATGCAACCATAAAACTAATTTCAATTGTGAGCTACTTAATTACTAGGGAATGTTCATTTCATTGCTTCTTTTCTTTGTTTTCTATAATGAACCAGAAAAAGTCTGATGACTTGTAAACCTACCTGTAACCTGGATCATCCTATTGGCAGTAAATTATCCTCTTGCTAACGCACTCTATTTCTACAGATGAAAATACGTTTCTGACTGGGATGACATATCTCCTTTTGCTCCAATTTACTGAAAAATGCTCAAATTAAACTATATTTCCAATTATAATTAAACTTTAGTGTTATAATTTGCCCACCACATTAAAGCTTCTTACTCACCAAAGTTAATGAGCTGGAAATATGCTGCCGCTTGGCCTGCGATGGTGATCCGCGTGGCTTTGGCTCTGGGAGCTGAGCACCAGCCTGCCTTGTTATAAGGGGGAAATATTTGTGGAGAACACGAGTTGACGGCTCAGCGTGAACTTCCCTGAAAAGCCTGATCCTCATGCTATAACATTCTATGACATTTTTTTTTTTTAACATAGGTGTCTCCTACTAGATGGAAACCAGGGATCATGCTTTATTCGTCAACCCCTGTCCTAGAACCTGGCACTAATAAGTCCACACTAAATGTTTGATCAGTGAATTCATAACTGAATGACACTACTTTCTCAAGGAAGATATTATATGTTTTCTGCATTCACTTATACTTTAAAAATAGCTTCTGCTCTTTTATCCCTTAGCCTATAGCTTTACTCAATAAATGTCTTCATCATAATTCAATTGAGGGTAAATCTAGATGTAAATTAGTCTCTCTAAGAAATATTTTCATTATGTTATTTGTATGTTATGAAGATCTCTAAACCAAGACATGTAACGATAAATTTTTTCTTACATATGCTTTGTGTAAAGAATTGAAGACTGCTTAACCTTAATCTTCAGGAGTTATCAGAGGTAGAAATCTAAGGCCAAAGTCTCCTCTGTCTTAATTCCTACTTATCTTAGGCAAACACTGCTTTATCATCACCACAGCAATAGTATTTATTGAATATCCTCTAAGCTTCTGACTTTAATATATCAGGGTTCACTCTACTGACCTGCCCTTAAAGAGCTTTAATAAAGCTTATTCTTCTTAATGGGATAAGATAAGATTGCATTGGAACAGAATTGGCATAATCAGAAAGAAGAAGCCAAGAGGAACAAATGTTCTAAGCAGAGCAGATAGGACTAATAAATATCTTTAAAAAAAAGCATTAACTTTTCCAAAGTCCTTGTTATTAACAAGAGTTGTACCATTCATAATATTTCTGAGGGTTTATAAAACAAGTACTTCTAAAACGCTCAAAATAAAATAGATTTCCTACAGACAGTTGTTCAGTTTTATGAGTTGGCTCTCCAAATAAGTAATCAATATGAGTGCAAAAAAGAAAATATATAAACAGTAGGCCTAACTACTCAAGCTTCTACAGCTTTTGAAAGTATGTCTAGGCATCAGGCAAATGTTTGGTGAAACAATTAGTTGGCAATACAGGTGGAGGGTATTAGCTGGTTTATAGATTTGAGGGTTGTTAGTTTCTCAATAGGAAAACTGGAGTTTTTTCCTAAAACATCAGGAGATTTATTATATTTTAAAAGACCCTTTGCTGGCTGTTTTTGATTGCCACCCCTAGTTATCCTCAAACCTGTTCACTCTTTTTTCTAACATTGTTCCCCACTCATTTTATTGGTTTAATAAATGCTCTGAGCTGAACATTCATGTTCAGACCTCCTTCCCTAATGGGAAATGCTACAGCGTGAGGCTAGCCTAGCTCAAAATGTTCTTAATTAAAAAATATTTGTCTCTGAATTATAATTGCCAAGAATGATGATCTGGGTCCCTCAGAGAGGCAATATGGGTCAGGAATAAGACTGAGGTATTCAAAAGAAATGCCAAAGGAAGTAAAGTACAAGTTTATTAATTGTAACATGGATTGCAATAGCAAATGATTGGAAATAATCTAAATGCCCATCGATAGTGGGCTGGGTGACAAATTATGATATATCCATGTGTTGCAGCCGGTCAAGGCCTGGCAGGTCCACTCTACATTCGGGCAGATGGAAGAAAATGCGTGGAGCTGTGGAGATGCCAGACATGTCTTTATTCACAGGCGGGCGAGCCACGCACACTGCAAACTGTGTGTGTGTCCAGTGAGAAGCCGCCCCTACCCCCTTAAGTACTGGAGACAAACAAAGCCAGGAGAAAGCCAAAATATTACATAACATAGCACAAATCTGCGCATGTGAGCCCACTTCATGTCATGGGAACGGTTTACTGGACCCGTCTCAAGGCCATCAGAACACTACTTATCAGGCCCATTCAAGGTTGTGAGAAACTACTTCCCTTAGTCACCCAGACACCTGGGTGAGGAAGCCAGACCGCCTCCACTTATCTTACAATCCATATAAAAGATTTAGCTTTTAAGAAAGTTCTTCTGTGTTGATATTGAAAATTAGTAACTTTTTCAAAAAAGCAAATTATAAAGGAATGCATTTGTACTTTTAAAAAGAGAGATTATATATGTGCATTTCCTCTTATTTGGGCTTATAATTCTTCTTTTAGGACATCAGAAACTGCTAACATTGCTCACTCATGTTTGGAATTTGAACCATGTGATTATAAATTTTTTTTTCAAAAAATAAACAAATACAGTTTCAAAACACTAAGTAAAAGGATGTGGACACCACTTTTTACCTGGGTTTGGAGCTTGGTTCCATTATTTGCAGGCAGTACAAGCTTGAATAATTTCCCTGAACTCTGAGGATCGGAATCCTTGTCTACAAAATAGGGTCAAAATAATGCCTCCTCCTCATCCTTTGGGAAAGGTTAAATGAGGTCATACATGGAAAACATTTACTGACACTTAATACCAGTCAGTAAGTGATGTCACTATTGTTCTTACTAAGCTATAACACCTCATTGTGCTCATTTGCCTGGTTCAAATAATTTCCCTCTCAAAAGTGACCCAGGGTTCTGACTGGGAAATTTAAAGAATTTTTCACTTCCCACCAGACAAGAACTAGAAGAAAAATGGAAAATAAAGAAACCAATACTTGTGTTACATTTCAGAGTCTATTTCTCTTAAATAGTTTTCTTGTGGTTTCTCAGTGACATACTCCCTGAAGTGAGATTTCTCACTCTATGCATTTGCAATCTTGAAGGTGTCAAATGACCTCCTACTTGCCAAATGTAATTACTTTCTCTGTTCTCTTTCTTTCCAGTCTCTATGGCTTCAAATTTTTATTCCCATTCTCTGAATTCCAGCAAGTTACCATGTTTAAACAAATCAGACATAAGTGGCATGGAATCCTTGCTCTGCTGTGTGGAGATGTTTGATGCTTTAGATTCTCAAGCCCTCTAACCATCAGGTTTCCTGTAGATAGAGTTATGTACTCCGCTAATATTTTTGAGGGTCAAATTAGACTTCCAGTGTCAAAAAGCCTGGCTTACATTAAATGTTCCATTTCTTTTCCATGAACCATTCTAATTTTCACTAAATCTGTAATTAGTTCTTTTTTGTTTTCACTTTGCTGTTCTCTGCTGGTTCTTTATCATTCTTTACATGCCACTCTTTCTACAAACCTTAGCCAAATTCAGGCATTCCCAAGGTTAACTCCTGGCTAGTCTATTTCAATAATAAACAGATGAGAAAAGTAAACCAACCAGGAGTTTACCTCATGATGCTGTTGATTATATTTGTACATTCATTTTCTCCATAGTACAATCAAGGCTTCTTGAAGATACAATCATTGTCTTGTCAATTTGTTTTCTTCAGGGATGAGCATTTTACTTCTCAGATGGCAGGCATCCAGAAAAGACTGTTGATTGCTCATTGTAAGCAGGTGAATCTGAAAACTACATTTTTATGGCAATTTGATATTTCTTTTCAAAATGTACATACTATTTCATTAACAAAAGAATGTCTGGCCTGAACAAAGGATATTTTCTCTTAATTTGTGATTTATATAAAAAGTTGCCCTGGTTTGTGTGGCTCAGTGGATCGTGTGCCACAGGGTCGTGAAGCAAAGGGTTGCCGGTTCGATTTCCAGTCAGGACATGTGCCTGGGTTGTGGGCCAGCTCCCCAGTAGGGGGCGCATGAGAGGCAACCACACGTTGATGTTTCCTTCTCTTTCTTCCTTCCCCTCTCTCTAAAAATAAGTAAATAAAATCTTTTTTAAAACACTCATACAGGAATAATCATTAAACATTTTATTAAAATATCTTTATTGCATAGAATCTAATTATGTGATATGAGGTTTGTCTTAGACAAAAGTGGAAGAATGGTCAACTTTGTTTCAGTTATTTGTTGCTACACAACAAACTGCCTATGTTAATTCAGATATTCCAAGAAGCGGATACCAAGGAAGGGTGAGATGAGTAAGACATTTCTTGGGAGAAACACCTATGAAGGTTAAACAGAAAGGAAGCTAAGGACGGGGAAGGAAGGAGGGCTGGGCAAAAGAAATTTTAGATTGTAGCATGGTTCTCAGAGTGTTTCTGCCAGGCCAGGAAGGAACCCTCAGAGCAAAAATTAAAGCATTCCCATGCCGCCCAGGAGTGGGTCTGGACTCTAGGAGCAGTTGGAGGAAATGGGGGCTTCAGCACTGACCAAGGGTGGATCCAGAAGGAAAAGAGCTGAGGTCCCAGGAATTAGGCTTCCTAGAAGGTTTTCTCATGGGTCAGGCCAGCAGCAGGCAGAGCATCACTTCAGCTGCAAACCGAAACGTGCCTCAGAGCCCAACCCAGCTTCGAGGGGATGTGGTTGGCCTCCACACTTAGCCGGAGAAGCAATACGGAACCACGGCCATCTTTAACTCATTACTCTCGGCCTAGAGGCTGACTACTCTTATTTAAACTTCTCTTGATTTGAAAGGCCAAGCCTTCTGTTCCTCGAGTCCCCTCCCTTTTATGGTTCTGGATTACATGACCTGAAAATGAGATTTACATGAGATTTGGGAAATGGAAGAGAAGTAGCAACCCTTACTCTCCGAGGGTCTCTATGATCAGGTGTAGCAACAGTAACGATGCACTTGTGGTAACTTCACTTGGGAGTAGTGAAGCTACTCTGCACTCTCTCCCAACTCCAGGTTCAACTTCCACCCAGCTGCTTACCTTGTTGACCTACAGCTGTGTGAAGCCCATTGCCAGACCACTGGCTGAAGACCCAATAGTTTCAAGAGGCAGTAGTTTCCCATAGACTTTTCTACCAGCTCACCCTTCACAGTTCCACCTCAGTGACTGCATTTGTTGGCTTCTCAGGTTGACAGGTAGGTGTTCCTTCTGATCCTTTTACTCCCCCTTTTAGACCTTCCCTTATCCAGTTCTTCCTCCACTTATGTAAGGTCTGAGTTCTATAATAAATTCCTTATCACATAACTCCTAGGAGTTTGGCTTTCCTGATTAATCTCTGATAGATACACTCAGATAACTTTCTTCCTTACAAAACTTTTAAATATAGTTTTCAAATATAATATGTGATACTTAGAATGGTATGAGAAAGAATTCTAGATCATTATCATTGATTTCATTTCTATTGCATTACAATTTCTGGGATCAATTATTTTTAGGGAAAAGTAAATACTAATAAAAAAAGGCATATAGAAAAAAGTGTTTATGCCTACAATACATCTGTAGAAATCTATGTAGTATACTGTGGAGAGAACCCTAAAATCAGTCGAAGAAATGGTCCCTTACTAAGCAAAAGTCATTTGACTAACTTTGAAGACTGTTTAGGTAAAAACTATAGAATCTGAGTGGCTTAACACACAATGGTTTGTTTTTTCTCTCCCTATATGTCCAGCTTAGGTTACTTGAGAGATTTGCCCTGTAACATGACTCAGGGGTTGGGCCCAGAGTAACTCCTTGATTTTGAAGCTGCATTATCTGGGACATGCAGTGTTCTAGTGGAAGGCACATGTAAGAGGCTGAGCTCCAACTGTCCTATGCTTTTCTCAGAAGTGACATATGTCTTTATTGCATTGCCCATTAGCCAGAACTAGTTATGTGGCTCTACCTAACCGCAGTGAGGCTGGTAAAAATGAAGTAAAAGATGGACTGTTTGGTGTTGACCATTCACTATGCTGCTGAGAAAGAACAAACATTAAAACCTGGAAGACACGAACAAAACATATTAAAGCAAGTGCCATAAATAAAGAATAAAGTACATTTGGGAAGATTCAGGTGAAAGGAGTGACTTGAACTATTTGGTCAATATGGTTAGAAGCCTTCTTCAAAATAAAGAATATTGGAGGCACTTGCAAAGGATATGTTGAGCATAGGTGAATGGTAATAGATAGGTTAGGCTTCCTGGAAAGAGAAGACGAGACTGATGTTTCAGTGCTGACAATTGTGTTGTAAATTAAGAGCCCACAGGGAAAGAATCTCATGCAGGTGAAAAAAATGAGAAAAGGTCCTTAAATTTAATTACCTAATAGAGAATTAAGATGAAATGTTGCTGAGAAGAGCATCAGGAGTGTATATTAGAAGGTGGCTCTGCAGGTTTAACTTTCCCTGTAGATTTTAGAGTGTGTATACTTTTCAAAAATATCTTTTAAAAAAAGCTAGAGACTACCGGTCAAGATGGAGGCATAGGTAAACACAGCTCACCTACTTGCACAACCATAGCAAAATTATAGCTAAACTACAGAACAAATATCACTCAGAACTATCAGAAAATTGAGCTGTATGGAAGTCTGAAAACTAAGGAATTAAAGAAATCACATTCACCCAGATGGGTAGGACGGTTGGTGGGGCAGAGATGCGGAACGTGCTGGTCCCAAACTCACATGTGGTAAATATAAAATGAAGAGATATATTGGGAGCAAGGAAACCCAGCCCCACACTAGACCACCCAGCCCAGGGTTCAAGTGCCAGGAAGATAAGTCCCCATAACTTTTGGTTATAAAAACCAGTGAGGTTTGGGTCAGCAGAAGAAACTGTGGGATCCTCAGGTATCTCCTCAGACTTACTGAGGCTCACTGTCTCTAAGCTCCAGCACCCGGATGGTACCTTGAAGGACGCTAGTGGCAGATGGGGAGGAACTGAAGTGTCTGGCATCAGGGAGAGAGTTGGGGGGCGGCTTCCTCCCAGACAGAAGTGCAGACAGTAGTGTTGCTCCTTTTCTGAGTCCTCTGTCACACAAATCCAGTGTGGAGGCACCATATCTGAGTTACCAAAAACCTGGCTCACACTGTAAGCCCCACCCTGACAATTACCTAAGGCTCCCCAATCCCATCCAACCCAAGCTGGTAACAGTGGCTTTTCCATATGAATGGCTGGGCGGGGTACAGGCTTCAGACTTTCCTAAATATGCTCAAACAAGCAACCACTGAGCTCAGCCCCCACCCCTGTACCTCTTGTTGAGTGGCCCCAGGCCCACAGCTAGCAGCAGCCACCGGCAGATCACTTTATAGCTTACACCAAGGGGCCCCAGACAGAACACAGGTAGAGGCTGACCCTGGTCTGCACCACCTGGAAAACTTCAGAACTCACACACCCATGGACAGTTATAGACCACATCAGAGCACCACCATCCAACCACCTTCACAAACCACAGAGGGAGGTGGTTGCTGTGCAGGGCTCACAACCAGTCCTACTGACTGGACTTGGTAAATCCCTCCCATTGATCTGCTCACAGTAATCAAGACTCAGCTACAGGAGGAGGGAATAAGCCTACACAGGAGGAGCACCTCAAGTACCCAGCTTGGGGGACCGAAGAGGCTGTGCCACTGGACCCTAAAGGACACCTACTACATTAGGCCACACTACCAAAATACAGAGTCAAAGCAGCTCTACCTAATGATTAGAAACAAACACAGTGAGGCTGCCAAAATGAGGAGACAAAGAAATATGACCCAAATGAAAGAACAGATCAAAACTCCAGAATAAAAACCTAAACAAAATGGAGATAAGCAATCTATAAGATGCAGAGTTCAAAACACTGATTATAAGGCTGCTCAAGGAATTCAGAGGGTACTTCAACAACATAAAAATGATCCAATCAGAAATGAAGGAGACACTAATTGAAATAAAGAACAATTGATAGGAAATCAGCTGTGGAGTGGATAAGGCTGAGAATCAAATCAATGATTTGGAACATAAGGAAGTAAAAGACATCCTATCAGTATAGCAAGAAGAAAAAAGAATCCAAAAAATTGAGGATAATGTAAGCAGCCTCTGAGACAACTTCAAGCATTTCAACATTCACATCATAGGGGTACCAGAAGGAAAAGAGAAAGAACAAGAAATTGGAAATCTATTTGAAAAAAAAATAAAAGAAACTTTCCTAATGTTGTAAAGGAAATAGGCATACAAGTCCAGGAATCACAGAGAGTCCTGAACAAGATGGACACAAAGAGGACCACATCAAGACACATCATAATTAAAATGTCAAAGGTTAAAGATAAAGAGAGAATCTTAAAAGCAGCAAGAGAAAAATAGATAATTACCTACAAAGGAGTTCCCATAAGACTGTCAGTTGATTTCTCAAAAGAAACCTTAACAGACAAGAAGGGGCTGGAAAGAAGTATTCAAAGTCATGAAAGGCAAGGACCTACATCCAAGATGACTCTATCCAGCAAAGTTATCATTTAGAATGGAAGGGCAGATAAGTTGTTTCCCAGAGAAGGTAAAGCTAAAGGAGTTCATCACCACCAAACCACTATTACATGAAATGTGAAAGGGACTTATTTAAGAAAAAGAAGATCAAAACTATGAACAACAAAATGGCAAAAAATACAAATCTATCAACAATTGAATCTAAAAAAAAATTAAGCAAACAAGCAGAACAGAACAGAATCAGAGATATCAAGATCATTTGGAGGATTATCAGTTGAGAGGGGAAGGGGGGAATGGGGGAAAGGTGAAGAGATTAAGAAGCACAAATTGGTAGTTACAGAATAGGAGGGGGATGTTAAAAGCAATATAGGATATGGAGTTGACAAAGAACTTATATGACCATGGACATGACCAAAGAAGTGGGGATCACTAGAGGGAATTGGGAGCTCTGGATGGAGGAGAGCAAAGAAGGAAAAACTGGGACAACTGTAATAGCATAATTGATACAAAACTTAAAAAAAAAGAAGTATAATACCAAGTTGCCCCTCATAAAAACAAAGCTCTTTGAAGCTGCAGCTCTTCCATAATGGATCTATATGTTTTAATATAAAGATGTAGTTCTCCCTTTACGTTTGAGCAAAACCACAGAAAAACAAACAACAACAAAACAAGAGTTTCGTCTAGCAGCCATGTGATGAGTAGATTAGAAAAAAGGATGAAGGACATAGGTGTTCATATGTCCTTACTGGATTTTAAAATTTCATATCTGCTATAAAAAAATAGTTTCTTCTTGAAACAAACTATGAAGTTGTCTATTGGGTTCATAGTCTATGTTCTTAGGCAAATACTTCCTCACACAACTAGGTCATGTTGATATAGGCGGTCTCAGTTTTCAGTCCCAATAGTGGAGCTACATGGATGCAGGTTGTTTCAGATCTCATAAGGAAAGCTTGTAAAAATAAATACAAAATTTAGCTGTGGATTAACTACAGAGGTATTGCAGAAGGAATCTAAATTTACTTTAAAACTGAGAAAATATGAAACTTGGGAGAAAAGAAAATGCCTTATTGTAAGGATCTATGATCCCTACTGCTAATATAAATGACCTGGGAAAATGATATGGCATGGTGGTTATAGAATAGAAAATTGAAAGTTTAGTATTCAGTGTCAAACAATTTACAGTTGAAATTCTACAAATGAATAAACATAGAAAGAATATGAATAAAAGTTAAAATAGTTAAAGAGTAGAGATGGCTTAGAAATCAGCTCAGGGGATGACAGTAGCTAATAGCTAATAACTAATAAAGAAACATAAACCAATGCCAGAAAAAGAAGGAAGATAAGATGGAAATTACTATTAAGGAAACTATGCATGATAAGTTGATTTACAGTATAAAATTAGAGTTTAATGATGGCTGTAATCAAGAACAATAGTTTAACTTCATAAATGAGAGAACTAAAATCCAGAAACTTGTGACTCAGGTAATATCTTACAACTAGTTTCCTGCAGAGCTATAGGATTTAAAATGGGTCTTCCTAATTCTTGGTTGGCCTCTGTAATATGTGGGCTGGCCATTGACCTTTCATACAAATGAGACATCAACATGTATAAGTATTTAGAAGAGAGTGACAGCTTTGCCCTGGAGGAAAGCAACTCATGACTATCAACTTAACACTGGCAATTAAGTTATGAGAAAACATACCTGATAGTGCATCCATGAAGACTAGAATTGCTGAGGAAAGAGAGAGTCAGCAGATTAAGACCATCTATTTGCTTAGCAAGTGTTGGGGTGGAAATTAAGAGACATTTGTACTTAGGACATCTGAGCTGAATTGAGGCTTAAGCTTTTTTAAAAATAATTACCATTTGTACTTCATATTTTTAGAACTTTGCAGGCTTTATTTCTTCCAGGTTTTCTTGCAGAATAGCTTGTCACAAAATTCAACTTTAAAAAGGTCAAACTTATTAAAAAGCCAAAGTGTTTGAGATATTTCCCTGTTCTTTCTTTAAACATTCTGCCTTAACTTTGGTGGTAAATTGAAAACCTACTTCAACTTTGAATACCCAGTTGTAGTTGAAGACAACTATTCTTGTAACTGTGGCTAGCTGACTGTCAGACCTCCTCCATTAGATCATGTTGTTACTCATTTGGGGAGACTTCAGAGCTGATTTAAACAATAGTGCCCAGTCTACCAGCATAAGGGAGAACAGCAGGGCGTTTAGCTTTGCTATCAGTAGAGCAAGTAGGGAGTAGTCCTTTGAACAGTCCCCCTGTTAGTGTTAGAAATTCCTTTGAGCTCTTGTGCCTGGTTCTTATTGTAATTAGAAAGGTTCACCTTCTCTTGCCCTAAAATCCATTTTACTAGCAGGTGGATATATGCCCAAGAGGTAAGTATAACAACAGGTTGGTATAATAACATGTAGGTATGCATCCAACAAGTTTGCTGTTTTCTGTGCTTCACACCACAACTCTGGTTCTCAAAAAAAAAAAATCCCAGGCCCTCTATTTACTAGCTTCTGGCCTTAAATAAGCCTTTTAGGCTTCACTTTGTTCGGTCTTAAAGTTGAGCTAATAATAGGACTTGTCATGTGATGTTACACTGAATATTACATGAGGCAACAGCTATGAAGTCCTTAACATACTGTCTTAGATTACTAAGCAAATTGATCAAAGCTTTAAAACTAATAAAGGGTGAAGCTGGACTTCAACCGGGCTCTGTACCTTTCCTTCACAGTAAGTATAATGGCATGTCCACAAAAATATGTAGTTATCATGACTATTATTATTGTGTTCAGGAAAAGCTGCTAGTTCCTGTGGGAGTACAAGTCTACTGCCTTAGAGAGAGGACATTCATAAGTGACAAGTACTATTCACCGGCCCATAGTATGTGTCAAATGAGTGGTAAGCATTAGGAGCTGGGTGAAAAAGCTGAAGGAATTAAGGAAAATAAAACTTCATAGACACAGACAACAGTAGGGTGATCACCAGAGGCAGGGGGAAGTGTGGAGAGGTAGAAGAGGTTACAGAGAGGATAACTGATGATGGAAGGATACTTGCCATTGAGTGGTGAAAACACAGTATAATATACAGATGATGTAGTATAGAGTTGTACACATGAAACCTATATAATTTTATTAATCAATAGCACCCCAATAAATTCAATAAAAATTTTAAAAATTGTATTGAAAGAGTGGCTATATAAGGCTGATGAGAACAGGTAAACATCATGAAGAAAGGACTTGAACTAGACTTTGAGGGATAGTCCGTATGGATAGAAAGAATGAAAAAGGAAGAGGATTCCAAACAGGAATTAAATGAAGAAGACATAGAGGCTGATACAGATCGGGGATAATCAGATTTACAGAGTAATAATAAGAAATGCATTGGGAGAGAGAAGCAGGGATGAATAGTAGAGCACTTTAAATGCCAAGCTACAGGTTGGACTTTCCATGGACAATGGTAAATTGATCATTTTAGGACCTTTGGGTCTGAGCCCTTGATCAGTTTACCAATCAAATTTGCTTTAAAAATATCATCTGAAATTATACCATGTTTTCAAGAAACATTGCCCAAAATTTCATTAATTAGATGAGATTGCCAAAATCTCATTAAGTAGAGAATCTCAGTGTTTTTCAATTTAATACAATCTATCTCTTCATTTTTTTTACAATGAGAGCAGGGATGAAAATGCAGATTTGGAGCTCTTGAAAACATTAAAACAAATAACAAAGCATATGCACAAAAAGATTTCTGACAACAACTTTTCAGTAGAAAAACAATCTTATTTATAGAATAATTAGAAAATTATTATATCTAATGTTATTTTTAATATTATTATGAAAATAAGGCTCCATCAAATCTAAATCCTACAAATACACTACTGTTTTCAGAGCTACAGAAGATACTATCTTATTGACGTTGAAATTCTGTAGTCTGTGGGAAGGCGTTGTGGGCTTTGCTCTCTTAGTTTTCTGAAAGTTTGTCTTTGTTGACATGGTAGGTGATTCATAAAACTAATCATAGGCATTCACATAATCAAAAAAATCTAATATTACTTCTAAACCTACACACTCACACCCTGTGTACCATGCTCTGTCATTCTGGTCTAGTGTTCTCAATTTTAACAAATGGGACAATCATCTAGGATTTTAAACAGTCTGGTAAATGTTTATAGAAACATAATCTAGCTCAGTAGTTAAAGCTTACCAACATTTCTATTTATAAATCTCTATTTTGGAGTGGTTACCAGTTATATATAAATACTGTTATAGTTTAGAATTTGGTCATGGTCACACATCTTTTATGTCTCTTTAAAACAAGCTATTGTGTCTATCTCTTAGTTTTAGAAAAACTGGGTTAAAATGAGATTGTCAGTTTTATACTTACTCTCTCACAGCTATACAAATGGCTCCATTATGTGAGTAAAACTGTTTCAGGCCATTACACTCTTATGTGGAGGGAAATATATTTAGCAACATAACAAGAATCTGACATTTTAAATGTAGTTAAATTCTGAAAAGTAATAGGTTGGAGATTGAATACCAAATATACATATAATAGGGAGAGTTTAAACAAAAGCTACTCCTTTTTTGATGTAGAAAATACTTTTGTGACAATCTCAGACTCAGACCCTTTTTCAAAATTCACCATAACTATCCCTACTGGGATGCACCTTTTAATATTGTTTGACTCTCATATATAGAGTAAACATTTTTGTTGTTAAGGGAGAAATGACAGTATTTAAAATATTACAAAAATAGCTTATCAATAAATTTCTGATATTTAGTCATTTTAATTTTATCAATAAGATATATTACCTACATTTTACAAAGCTTAATAGCTTTTCAATCACTTTGTAAGAAGATTATGAAACTTTATGCTCATGGTGATAAAGACGGGAGGAGAAATGTTACCCCTACTTTATAGCAAGTAACAATAAAAGCTTAAAAATTTGTACTTTCTTTGATTCAATTATCCTCACCTTCCCCAGGAGTCTTTATTGTGAAATCAAGTTGCATTTTCTGAAATATATGTTCATTGCTTTATCCGGCAGCAGGAGCCGACTCTCCCTACTTCACCCACAGCCCCCACATTACTTGGAGAATGAGATTGTCATCTCTGAATGGCTGTGGCACTGTCATCTTGAAGCCTGTAGTGGGAGCTACCCTGTTTAGTCGGTTTCCTATGTCCTTTAATTTGTTTAAACTTGCTTTCTGGATAAATATTTAATTTCAAATACCTTTCATATTTTCCTTTTCTTATCACATTTCTCCCCATTTCTAAATTACCTGATCATATTGTGAACAGGAACACATTCGTCATTTTGAAGTTGTGGGTTTTGGTTTTGTGTGTGTGTTGGTTATACTGCCGCAGTGGTTGTTATAGTAACCAATTCTCTTCAGCAGCGGAAGTAGTATGGGCATTTGACAATGCTCAAGATTTAATAGAAGAGAACGTTCCTAGATTTCATATTTCATTAGTACATGATTCCAGGACATTTGCTATTTGTTAGTGTCTATTTTTAAGTAAAGGACAAAATAGATGCAAGTGCTATCTACCAGTTTCTTTGAATTAACCTGGATAAACAGTCTCCACCAGGGAACTTTAATTTGTTTATACAGTTCGCCATCTAATGCATACCCAGATATGTCAGTCAAAAGTGTCCGAGTTATCCAGAAAAATTAGCAAATACATAAAGCTACAAATATTTGTATCACAGGGCCGCTCACAGTAGGCAATTTGCAAAGAACAACTAGATTCTCAGTGAGCACTTCCTTCTTTTACTTCTTTTATTTAACTTATTTGCTTTATTTATTCTTTATTGCAAAAGTATCATCTGTTGGGTTGAAACAGATAATTCTTTACCCTTTATTCATCCTCATTTGTTTCCCAGAAGTAGTGCCATTAATAAGTCTATTTTTGTGCAATTACGAGAATATCTGTATACACACTCATGTCCTGCTAAATTCAATGCCCTCACCCATAAATGAGATTTAAAAATAATTACATTTTACCATAGGATATTGGGGTTACTTTTATTCACTTAATATACTAACAGAAGTATTTCCATGTTCATACATGAAGATATGCCTTATTGAAGTAAAACAGTGAACAGTCTGTTTTGCTATGATTTATGTAAAGCAGTGCTTATTATGGAACAGTTAGGTGCTTTCCAACTTATTGTCTGGATTGAGCAGTGATGTGATGAGGGCTCTCATCCACAGAGCAAGTATTGATAGAAGAGAAATTGCTGCACTATGAGACAGGAACATCTGGTGTTTTATAAGCATTGCTAAACTGCCATCCAAAATGATATTACAATTTACAATTCTATTAATGATATATAAACATGACAATTTCTTTACATAGTCATTAATAACAGGTATTATTTCTCTTTCAAAAATATGTTGCCAGTCTGACAGGCAAAAAATAATATTGCATGGATGTTTTTATTGGGGGGAAATTGGGGGCTTTATACTTCTTTATAAGTATTTATGCTAACTCTTGAACAGCTTATTTACATATCTTATTTTACTATTTTATTATATAAAATTAAATATACTGTATATTTATATACTTAATTAATATATTAATATATAATAAAGTATATTCCATATACAGTTTTCTATATATAATTCCATAAATATGTAGAATCAGATTTTTTTGCCAATCTGTGACTTTTCCTATAACTGTTATACAGTATCCTTCGTTACACAAAAGTTTTACATTTTTGTGCTGTCAAATCTGTCTGATCTTTATTTGGTAGCTTCTCTGTTTTTATATGTTTTATTCTCAGTGCTTTACTATATTGTTTTAAACTTTATATCTTTAATGCAACATGAGTAAATTTTCATGTATAGAATGATACAGGCATATAAAGGAAAAGGAGAACAATGGAATAAAAAGTAGTTGGAATAAACAGAAATCAAATGAGCAGATGCTGGAATTAAAAACTTATCAATATTTACATTGAATATAAATAGACTAAATGCAGTAACTCGAAGAAAAGTTCTTCAAACTAGATTTTTAAAAAGCAAAAAACCAAATAAGAACAAAAAAAATTGAAAACAAAAAACAAACTTCAATTTTTTCTTAAAAAAAAACTCCATCACATTATAAACACAAATACAGAAACAGGTTGAAAATAAAAGGATGGAAAGGATTAAGAAAACTGTTGTAACTATATTAATATCAGAAAAAGAGGATTTAAAGAAGAATGCCAAAAAATTGATTCTTTCATAATTAAAAAAGTAAACTTAATCTATAAAGTATTAATATTAAATATGTATGGAACTAAACAAAATGTTCCAATTATAAAACAAAAATGGAAAAAAGTAAAATATTTACAAATTGACATTAATATCAGAGACCTCATTCCATTCTCAGAACAGTTAGACAAAAAAAGGATATATATATATAATATATATGTATGTGTATATATACATATATATATGATTTGAACACTACTTTTAACTAACTTGCTATCAACCAACTTGATTTAATTGATATTTGTAGATCCCTACACCCAATATGTATCCTGTACATTTGGGTCATTCAAAAAGAGACACCAAATCCTGGACCAGAGTGGAAATGAGTTAGAAATCAATAACAAGAAGATACTTAGACTTTTCAAAATATGTGATTGTTTTAAAATGTACTACTAACCCAAGCTGGTGTAGCTCAATGGATTGGGTGTGGGCCTGCAAACCGAAGAGTCGCTGGTTCGATTCCCCAGTCAGGGCACGTGCCTGGGTTATGGGCCAGGTCCGCAGTAGGGGGTGAGCAAAAGGCAACCACACATTGATGTTTCTCTCCCCCTCTTTCTCCCTCCCTACCTCTCTGTTTAAAAATAAAATAAATAAAATCTTAAAAATAAATTACTAAACAAAAAAAATATATATATATACTGCTAAACAGTTGATAGGGCAAAAAAAAGTCATAAGGTAAATGGGAAAAATATTTGGCAATGAATGCAATGAGAACATAACATACAAAAATACATGGGATTTAATCAAAGCAGTACTTAAAAGAAGTATGAATTTGGAATGCTTAAAAAAAAAAAAACAAGATTTAAAATGAATGTCCTGTACTTCAAACATATGAAAAGAGTAAATTAAATGAAAATTGATAAAGAAACAAAGTAACAAAAATAAGAGCACAAATAAATGCAATATAAAACAATAGACTGTCAACAAATGATTTCATTCTTAGAAAAGATAGCCAAAATTGATAAATATTTAAGATTTATCAAGAGAAAGGAGGAAATACACAAGGTAGCAACATAAGTAAATAATGATATATTTTAGGTCAATCCATT
>PVJD01007077.1:0-89111 GCA_004026545.1 Mormoops blainvillei | reverse complement strand
AGTTCTGATCAAGAATCCAGAGACAGTTCCAGAAATCCAAAGGCGGGGTTTGGTTGGCTCACTCCTGATTTTCACAATGGTCGGTGGAAAGGCTCCTCCCCATCCCTCTCAGGCTACATGCTCTCTCAACCCCTGGGGACCCTGAATAGCCCTGTGATGTCAGCTCAATCAAAATGACTTTCAACATTTAGAAGGCATCCCAGCCCCTCACAGAGGCACCGCTGTGTCTCACTATGCACATGTCTCGTTAGCTCTGCCCTGTTCTCAGTCTATAGCTCTGCCGCGGCTGGAGCACCAGGAGGCAGATGTGCCGGAAGAAACGGGTGAGGAGCTGGAAAAATGCAGGTGTCAGATGGGACCCCAGTGGCCATCTCATCCACCTCCTTCCTTGCTTTTATTTGTTTTTATAGAGGAAGAAACTCAGGCCCAGAGAGGCACAGTGACTTGCCTGAAGCCACACAGCTAGTCAGAGGTAGTGTCAAAACTTGTCCATGTTAGTGCTCAGGAAGGAGCTAAATAAATATTTCCAAAATGGTATTTCTAGAAACATCAGCCTTTTGGGATGGCCAAGTCTGTGCTGGAAACAGTGTGTTCACTATTCTTTGCTGGGAGAGCACACTGAAATTGTGCAGTAACGAATCCTGTTGAACTTCTACTTAACCCAGTGTTTTCCAAATTCATCTGACCAGGGAACTCCACCTCCCTTTTGGTGAAAGGCCATCCTAAAGAATTCTTTTCTCAGAACTTCTTTTTTAAGGACTGGACTTTGGGTTTGTCTGTGGAGTTGTGGCACTGGTCGGGGGTGGTGGGCCAGGCAAGGCAGGGAGTAGGGAGTGGGTGGGAGGTTCTCAGGCCAGTGACAGGAACAGCAACACTGGGAAAGACTGGTCCTGACTGTTTGTTTTTTAATTTTTTTATCCCCCACCTGAGGGCTTTTATTTTATTTTACTTTATTTTATTTTTTAAAGATTTCATTTACCTTCAGAGGCAGGGGAAGGGAGGGAGAAAGAGAGGGAGAAAAACCTCGATATGTGAGAGAAACATCAATCAGCTGCCTCTTGCATGCCCCCAACCGGGGACCTGGCCTGCAACCCAGGCATGTGCCCTGACACGGATGCGAACCAGCAACCTTTTGGTTTGCAGACTGGCACTCAATCCACTGAGCTACACCAGCCAGGGTTCACCTGAGGAAATTTAGAGAAAGGAAGGGAGAGAGAGAAACATTGTTGCGAGAGGGAAGCATCAACTGGTTGCCTCCCATACATATACACACTTGGACAGGCAATTGTACATGCCTGGACTAGGAATAGAACCCAAAACCTAGGCATGTGCCCTGACCAGGAATGGAACCAGCAACCGTTGTGGTTACGGGATAACGTGCCAACCAACGGGACCACACTGGCCAGAACTCTGACTGTGGACAGGTGGCTTTGCCTGTTTGACGATGGAGTGGAGAATAGGAGGCCAGAAGAGGAGGAACCCTTAGGGTGGACACTGATGTCAAAAGATGAAGTCCAAATGGAAGCTTGGCCCATCCAGCCAGTTCCAGGTTATTGTCAAGACTGAGGTGTGCAGCAAGGGAGCCCAAAGGGGAGGGGCAAGATAGGACTGTGGACTCCAGGGTCAGGGGGTCACATCACATGAACACAGATACTCTGCAAAAGGAGTATAGCAGAGCTGAGACACAGGACTAGCTTCCTGGGAAACGGGGTAGCAAGAATAAGGTGGGGTGTCTTCCTAGAAAGGCAGTGGGAGCATTAAGCAAGTGTTCCTTCTTTGCCTTGGTCACCAGTGCCCTGGGAGACACAGGCACATCCCAGGCACCTTGGGGGTCTGGGAAGATGTGGAGCAATTACATGCCCACTAGCTCTGTAGGTCCGTAGAGTGCATCTGCAAATGCAGTGTGGAAATCTGAAGGTTTAGCAGAGCCGTCTGCTAGAATGGAGTGAAGGTGGTTTCCAAACTCCAGACAGAGGATAAGGGCAAAGGCCGTTAGCTAGTCTATTAGTCCTTCCAGAGGAAGAGCAGGTTATAGCCAGTAGATGCCCACACACGCAGTGTCCACAGCTGGAGCGGGCTAGATTCCAGGCTCGTGGAGTGGCAGCAAGTAATAATCCCAACCATGCCACTAAACAGCTCTCCACCCCTACAGAAAGAGCCCTTGTTCTCTGAGTCCCAGTGCTGATATCTTTACAATGAGTTGGCCTCAATTATTTCTTTACTTCTCTCTATGACTTTAATTCCCAAGCCACACAAATAGAGTCACCCCGATTGACTTCGGTCTGCTTGCGTGCTGGGTTCCTCACATCATTCTTCCTTGTACTTTGCAGAGATAAGGTGAGTGTCTTGTCTTCGAACTGTAAAAATGGGAAGTTGCACTTCTGTCTTGAACTTACTTTATAACTCAGGGAAGGCGCATTTAAGAAATACATCTTTCCCAAGGGAGAAAAACCAACCAGTAATGATATCTTGCGAGTCAGCCAGACCTGGCTTGACCTCAGCCAGACCTGCGGCGTCCCTGGGCATCAGCGACTCCACGGGCAACCTCACAGGGCGATGGGGACTGGGCGTGCAAGTGGTGCATCAGGTGCACACCCTATCACGTGCTGTGCACGGGAACGGGGTTGGGGATGAGAAAATGGAGATGATGATAATTGCATTGCTAGATTCTTGAGGGGAAAATTGTGATGAAAAAAGGAGTGGGGTTGTTAAAGGCGGAACTTGGCCGCCTTTATTTAATACTCTGCCTGAGGCTGTTGCTGTCCAGAACTCAAAGCTGTGATGCTCCAGGGAGCAGGGATGGGGTTCAGCTTCTGCTGATTTCAGGTGGGTCCTATTTCTTTTGATAGGCAGCAGTGAGGGGTGGATCCTGGTTTTCCCTGGGAGCCAGGGCTCCCCAGGAAATCTAGCCAAGATGTTGGCTCACCGCACTCCAGTAACAAAGGCAATTCTGTTGATAAAAGAGCCTTTGGATCTAGGCCTCTCGTCATCTTGCGTGCTCTGTTGCTGACGTACAGAGTCTACACACCCTGCCTTAAACAAACAAAACAAAACAAAAACAATTCGAACCCCTGGGAAGTCAGTGAGTGGTTGGGCAGGAGGAAGAAGACCCGAAGACAGTCTGGATGAGCTGGATGGACAGCGGTTCTAGTCCTCGTTCTGCCGCCAACGAGCTCAGCGGCCTTAGAAAGCTGCTCGTGAGCCACAGTTTCTTTCTCTGCATAACACGGGGTTCAGCCCCACGGACGCTGCCAGGTCTGCGTTCCAGGAATAGTTGAGAAATGAGGAGAGAAACCACAGGAGACTCAGCCACCTGGACCCCTAGCTCAGAGAGCTTGAGACGAAAGGACCTAGTTTCAGACACACTGGCCACAGCTCGCGTGCCGCAGCCCCATCGGGAGAATGGGGTAGCGCCGGTTAAGGAGAAGCAGGTGGGGCTGGGGCAGAGCTATTGGTGTTTTCCAAGAGTCAGACCTTGGCCTTGGAGAGCTCCCCTAGAACCGGGCAACTGGGGAAAGGGAAAATAAAAAAGGCAGGAGTCAGCACTAACTGATCACCAGCTTTTCACAGCCATGTTTCCAGGATTTGTTTCTCGATATTCACCACCTCAGTTCTGCTCCTTTTTTTAGGACGTGCTTGTGCCCAGGGTTAAACACTGTATTTCAGGTGGGGTCTAGAACAGAGCTGCCTTTCTTAGCGTGGACACTCTCCTCCTGCTGATTTGGCCTTGAATCGTGTTTGTTCTTTCTGCGGCCTCTGCCTCGCACTCTCGGCCAGGTAGTCAGCCACTCCCCTAGATGTTTCCTTCATCGTTACTGCAAATCAGCTTTCCCCGTCCTGTCCCGGTGATTGATTTCTGGGCTCAATATGCAGAATTCGACATTTATCTCTGCTAAATTTCATCTCATTGGTTCAGGTCCATTGTTCCTAGCTGTCAAGAGCATTCAAATCTACCATATTAGCTTCTTTGCCAGCATCGCATGGTGGTGAGGGGCAGGGGGCAGAGGGGGGATGGCTGTGTCAGAGCTGGGATGGGTGGCTGCTGCTGCAGGGCCGGGCTCAGTTCCGTGGAGAAGGGGAAGGAAGCAGGACAGGAAGGACTGGGGTTAGGAAATGGGCCTGGCTTAGGGCTGGTACAGGATGCGACAAGGAGTTCAACAGAGGATGTTCAACATGAGTTGCTAAACTTGGTGATAGCTCTCAGGGCAGTTCAGCATGGAGTGGGCATTGAGCCATAGTCCCAAGAAGGTGCACTGCCACAGGGTCAGGGCACTAAGAGTGGGACCAGTCAGTGGCTGGGGGAGTAGAAGCTGAGCGCATGCCCTGGGGGAAAGGAGTGCGGCCGCGGACTAGAAAGAGTTCCCTTACTCTCCTCCCTCGTCATCCCCTCTCACCGCCAGTAAACCACTTAGACCTATTGTTCTGCCACCCAGCTCTCTTGCAGTTAGTCTTCTTTCCACACCTTTGCTTTTTCTCCAATTTAAACCCATCCGTGCTGCTAACTGATCTCTCGGCATTCTCAATCCACACTAGCTCCCCCACCCCGCCCCACATGATGCCACAGGATCTTTCTAATGTACAAGTCTGGCCATATCACTTCCTAGTTAAGCCTGTAAAGGGTTCCCCATGGTCAGTACAGTGAAGTACAAACTCCTTAGGATGTTACAAACACCCTCCATGCCCTGGTTCCTGCTACCTCCTCAGATTCGACTTTAGCCCCTTCCACCCCAAAAGAATGTCAATCAAATCTTACTAGCAGTCCAGCCTTAGCACACTCTGATTCCTCTGGCTGGATTGCCCACTAACTCTCCTCTCCTTCATCTGTGAACTCTGCCAACCTGCTGAAACCTGCTCAGGGAAGCCCTCCTGGAGCCTGAGATCCAAAGCCTGGCCACCGCAACGCGAGGGCTAGCAGCTCTCATACTCACAACATCAGTTCAGCACCCCAAGCTTTCTCAGACCGTTTATCTGTCCCCCTCACGAGGCTGTAAGCACCTTAAAAAAGGGGTGGCCTTTTGTTTATCTCCACATATAATATGTGGTCAGCAGGTTTTTGAAAAATGGAGATGAATATTAAGTTTTCCAGCCACACAGTCTGGGGTTGGGGCAGGCTTCCAGGATGTTGGGGTCTAGAAGTATAAGACAGAGTTGAGCCTGAACCAAGAACTGAGACATCAGGCTGTGTGTGTAGGGGAAGGGGGGCGGGCAGCAGGGAATGAAAAGAATTAGGCTTTGAAGCCACTAAACCAGGGGTTATTGTTTCTGCTACCTTATAGATATGTACCTTTGAATAAACTCATGGATCTCGCTGAGTCTCGGTCTTCTCATATGTTACATGGGGACAGTGATGCCCAGCTCTGAGATAATGTAAACAAAAACACACCTCACCCAGGGCCTGGCATGTGGCAGGTTTTCCATAAATAGCATGCATGCGGTTATCTTGCTTGTCGTGCTGAGGAAGTGTAAGTCAGCTGGACAGGACAACATCTTCACTGTAGGGGTCTAATTGTCATCAAATGCTCCTTTAGTAAATTAGAGCAAAGGAAGACACAGGGTCTTCATAGCCAGACCCAGGAAGGACCCATCCTGAAGTTCTCATTGGGGCAGCTGGTGAAGGGGCCTGTCTGCCCTCCCCAGCTAGAGTCTCACTCTCAATGTCCCTCTCTATTTCCTCCCTTCCGTGCTGTTTATATCAGTCCCTAGAAACTCTGCCTTGTGACAGGCAGGTTTCGAGATTTCAGTTTATCTTCCATTAGCTGCTTTGGAATTGTATGCCCTTCTCTGGAGAGGCGCCCGTGAGCCCACCAAAGTAAGTGCAGCCCGGTCGTCTCCACGGCTCCCTGATAAATCATCACTCTGGTGGTTTGCATCCAGGGGAGGTGACTAATCTCATCTCATATAAGTTTCCAAGGTCTGATATTTTCTGATTTCCTACCCAGATTCTGAAGTTCACTCTCTTTGGAGAATGAACACCCTCTTTTGTTCACTGCTCGTTATGTTGTTATGTCTGCAATGGCCTCCTCTTACGTCAAATGTCAGCAGACCTTTTCTGTGAAACCCCAGAGAGTCGGTATTTTAGACTTTGGGATGTCTATGGTCTCTGTCACACATTCTTTGACAAAAATTTCTGCAACCTTTAAAATGCAGAAATCCTTCTTATTTGGGGGTTGCACAAAAAACAGCCCATGGTCTGGATATGACCCCAAACTAGATGGCCATAGTTTGTTGACCCCTGCCTCACACCATTCATAAATGTATTTCTGCCTCCCTCCTTCCCTCTCTCCTTCCCCTCCTTCCCCTCCCCTTTGCATCTCTTCCTTTCCTGCCCTTCTCTCTCTCTCACCTCCTTCGTCCCCTCTGACCCTGTCCCCTTCTCTTTTTCCTTCCTTCCTTCCTTCCTTCCTTCCTTCCTTCCTTCCTTCCTTCCTTCCTTCCTTCTTTCCTTCCTTCCTTCCTCCCTCCCTCCCTCCCTCCCTCCCTCTCTTCTCCACTCCCAACATTTACAAAGCATTTACTAGGCTTTGGATGCTTTGCTGTGGCCAGAGTTATACAGATGAGTGAAACAAGACTTCTCTTCTCAAGGAGTGTCCAATATTTGAGGTGATCAAGACTGTCATGGTAGCTGGCAAAGTGTATAACATGAATGGCAGCCTGCTGGCATTGACAGCATAAGGCAGGAGTGCGGTGCGGGGCATCACCTGGTGTAGTAAGTATTATCTCATGCCAGCACACAGCAGGCCCCGGAGCCAAGAGGAGAGAGAGAAGAGAGGGCAGATCCCAGGGAGATGGAATTGGAAATTGAGCCTCTAAGTAAGATTCTGCCTGGCAGCCTTTCCAAGCAAAAGAAACATTTAAGCAAAAAAGTGAAGATAAGAAAGTATGTGACTTGGTTGAGGAGAAGAATTCATGGGAAGTCAGGGGGGGCTCAGAACGTTCTTGGAGATGGGATGACGTAGCAAGCAAGATCACAACCTCCGGAGCCACAGTTGGTTCCACTCTCAACGCTCTTCCTCACTAGTGGGGCCTTCGGGTTTGTTCTAAGAGCAATCTAAGGTTGTTTATATTTTTAATTTTTGATTTGTCAAGTTAAAGGTAATAGCACCCCTTACCCCTCCCTAAGGAATGTTGGGAGGAATATGTGAGTTAATGAGTGTAAAGTGCTTAGCACAGTGCCTGGCACAGAGGAAGTGGTCAACGAATGCGAGCTATTTTTTTTTTAATCCTTACCCAAGGATATGTTAATTGATTTTGGAGTGGGGAGTAGAGAGAGAGAAACATCAGTGTGAGACAGAAACATCAGTAAGTTGCCTCCCATACATGCCCTGACCGAGGATTGAACCTGCAACCTAGGCATGTGCCCTGATTGGGGATTGAACCCACAGCCTTTCATTTGGTGGAATAAAGCCCAACGAACTGAGCCACGCTGGCCAGGGCAATGCCAGCTATTTTTATCAAGAGAAGGGAGGGAGATGGTATGGGGTCTGGCTCTTGGCCCCAGATTGCAACCTGCCTCAACTGACTTTAGACTTTAACATCTAAGCGATGGGGACCCTTTAAAAATTTTAAGCTAGGGCAGCAGAATCGGCCTGTCTTAGGCTCTAATCTTCCTGACTACTGACGTTGAACTGCAGGGCATGTGTGATGATTCCTGTGTCACCATTGAGAAGAGGGAGGCTTAAAGAACTTAAACAACCTCTTCCTCAAGGTCAACTGGCTCCTAAGAGCAGGCCTGAGCCTGGTCTCATGCACCAAAGTGCTGTGCTCTCCCCCTCCCACACTGCTCGCTCCCTCACCGATGGATGGCATCATGCCCACCTCTCCCTGGCTCCAATTAGCAGACAAATCAGAAGTGGCTGGCTGCAGTCATGTTTATCATTCAGTCAGTGGGGAGAGGCAATGTGGCGGGCTGGTGAGTCAGACCCCCATCGAGAGAAGATTTCAGGTGATGTGTCCTAGAGAGCCAGTCCTGGGAACTATAATTTGGATTGTCGAATATGCTTAGGAACAGAATATTTCAACAATTCACTGCAAGCCGAATATAGCCTTCACCCAGGGAGGGCTGTGAGTACTTAAGGAACTGGAGGAAGCTGGGCAAGGCTGGGGGTCTGGAGGCCTGGGTTCTGCTCCCAGCCTTGCCATTGCGAAAGGGGGACTGCCGTCTCCTTTTTACTTCTGGGATTCAGTCTCCTCCTGCGTAAAATGAAGAGCTTGGAAAAATTCAATTTCGTAGCAGTAGGTACTGTTACAGGGAGGCAATGAAAAAATTCAGAACTTTTCTCTTAAACTGGTGCCCCGCAGGAGGCAGGAGCTACAGTGCAGTAAGGACAGCAGTGGAGGGTCTGCATTTGAGGCTGGACTTGACCTGTAATTCACTGTGTGACCTCGGGCTTGTCTGCCTTGTCTCTGAACCTGAATTTTTGCATCTGTAGGTCAGGTGGCTTGGACTAGAGCAGGGATCCCTAAGTGATGAGCTGGTGGCTAAATCTGACTTGCGGATGAGATCTATTTGGCTCCTGGACAGATCTACCAGTATCTTTCTAGTTATCCTCCATCTCGTTAGTGAGCCACCATTTAAGAATTAGGAGATTTCACATCCAATTCTGGATTCCTAAGTTGTCTTGGAAAAAACAGAAGATCTAGTCACACGGAGCCCCTTTCATACCAGAGGCACATCAGAAGTGGGCTCCCTCTGTCCTGGCCACCATTGCCAGTCCCACCGTTACCACCCAGCCTCCAGGACAAGTGTGTGCCACCTGCCTAGAAGTGCCTGTGTGTGCAACACCCGGACAAGGGCCCGTTAACCGGCATTCCCTGCCTGTGGCATACGCATGCCACTCTGTTCCCACAGGCCGACAGCCTGCCCCTCTGCTGTCTGCTTAGGTGACTGTATTATAACACAAAGGGGTTATTTTCGTTTCTCACATATAAATTTATGTTAGCAGAGTAAAGAAACCTTTCCAAACTCCTGTGTCCTCTTGGAAATGCTGTCGTGCCCCCCTAAGGGATGTTAGTCTTCTCACCGCTGGGTCCCCACCCTACTCCATCCACACAAGGTCCTCGTGGTCCTGTCACTCCAAGACTCTGTGGCCGCCACCGCAATTCTTTGGTTCATCAGTCACACTCAGAGAAGCAAATCTACATGCAAAAGGAGCGGGAGGGGAGGCCGCAACTGCAAGCAATGACTCTCAAAGAGGGGACATTTCCTTTACTAAAAGCTGCTTTTATTTCTGTCTCTTGCACAGCCTTCCTTCTTTAGCTTCAGACACACGTATCTAAACTCTTCTTGGACAAACACCTCAAACTCAGCATGTCCTAACCATGGCTGCTTCCCTGCCCGTCCTTGTTCTGTGCCACCGTCCCTCATTTGGATAAATAGCATCTCCCAGGCGCTCGAGCCAGCAGGTGAGAGTCTTCTCGACTTCCCCCGTCCCTCATGCTTCCTAGCCCGTCAGAAACCAAGCTGTACCGACTCCACACGTTGTGCACATTCCAGTCCCTGAAGGGGTCACTTCTTTCTAGTCTTGCTGCTCACATCGGAGTCCAAGCCACCGCTGCCTCTTGCCTGGACTCCTGCATAGCCTCCCAACTTGGTCTCCCCGATCCACACCACTAGCCTCCATTCACTCTCATTCCACATGCCAGGGGGGTCTTTGGAAGACCCAAATCTGATCACAGCACGCCTCTTTGTACAAAATTTCAGGACTTGTGATAGGCTCAGGATAAAGCCCCGGATCTCTGACAAGGCCTATATGCTTCTGCAGCACCGGGGCCCTCCGTGTGCAGTCGGCATGGAGAAGCCACCCGTCCTGCAAAGCTCACCCACCGAAAGAAAGGAGCTGGGCTTCCAGGCAGCGGCTCACGGAGAGGAGTAACCCCAGACACAGGGATCGGGAGGCCCGGGGACAAGCGCTCTGGGGCTCCACTGGCAAAATGGGAGTTCGACATCATTTTAACTTGAGAACAGGGATGGAGGTCTCATGCATCCCGTTCACAGCAACAGGCATCCTGACCTCTGACCCGTTGCCTCTGATCTTTGAGCCTTGGGCTGAGAATTAGAACACCTTTTTCCACTTATTATCAGTGTTCCTGCCCAGTACTGAGCCTGCAGAGTTATAACTTCAAGATAAATGCGCTTTTAGAAAAGTAAGAGGAGAAAAAGGTAGATGAGTGAGTCCAGGAGGAAGTGATGGGAATCGACCAGATTTTGATGGAGTCCCAGGCCCTGGCTACACTCCCTGCTCACCCCAGCCCGGGCCAGCCCCCCAAGGCGCTCCAGGCCGCCTTCAGGCTCTGCATTCACTCTTCCACCCTGGCGCTCCCTTTCGGGCCAGCCTTCTGTCATACGGCCCACTGGGTGGGACAGCTACCAGTACTCACTGCCACCGTCACTCTAAAAAGGGTCCACCTACATTTATCCGTATGAGGGCGACCTCTTTCTTCTGAACAATTTTGGCCATGAATAAAATGTAACTGACAACTATCAGGGCCAGCGGGTAGCCCCAGCCTCTACCTGTACAGGTGGAAAACCTGAGGGCCAGGGACGGGTAGTGACCTGGCTAGGTGACAATGGTGGGCTTGGCTCCAGAGCCAGGTATTCCTGTTGTGAAGTCTAGGACTCACTGCATTACATCGAATAGTCTTATTAAATCCATTCTACAAAGTAAAGAAATGCATCTCATTGACGTCAATTTTTACCTAAAGGTTACCCGAGGATCTTGGATGTGGGTGTAAGCGAAGAGGGCCTGGCTCTGCGGGTGTGCTGTGGGAAGAAGAAACGCTGCTTGATTAAAAGTGGAGTACTTGGGTTGCTTTCCATCGCATTAATTTTAGCTTTTATTTTCATTAAATCCCACCTCCTGTGTTGTTTTTCATTTATTTTATGGCTCTTTATCTAATTTCTGAGATTGAATGCTTAATGCAATTATTTTCAGCTTTTCACGAAAAATATAAAAGCACTGAAGGCTATAAAATGTCCTCTGAGCACAGCTTTAGCTGTGTCCCATAGGCTTTGGTATGGAAGGTTCTCCTCTTTGCTACTTTCTAGATGATATATAATTTCTGTTTTCATTTCCTTTTTGAGCCAAGGATTGTTTGGAAAGTATTTCTTAATTTCAAAACAGTTAAGGGTGTTTGTGTTTTTTTTTGTAATTTCTAAAATAAAATACCCATCAACATTGCTGCCTAGAGAGAATGAAGAGGAGTTGGTTCCAAGGAGGAGATGAGCAATTATTACAAAGTTTTCCACTCTGGCTGGTGTCAGCTGGGTTGGGTATACTGGCTTTACTTTCATGACTTAGGGGAGGAGAAAGCTAGAGGAAGTTGGGGAGCAGAACCCCATGATGTCCTCAGTTCAGTACCTGTTCTCTGTCCTGCCTCCTAGGCTGTGACCCAGGGTGTTGCTTCCCTCTCTGCCCCTGTGTTAGCTCCCCGGCTTGCCTAGCCCTAGGAGGCATCTCCTTACATGGCCCAACCCCTCCTGGAGCAGAAGTCATGTCCCGCATGGGACTGTTTGGAGGCTGCCTGCCCTTGGCGAATGAGCCCCTTGCCCACAAGAATGTCTGTGGCCCTCTCTCAACTCCTAGAAGGAAGGCTGTTCCCCTTTCAGCCCCTCCTCAGGGGTGTAGGAAGGGAGCCACCATTGACCTCACATAGTGAGATCAATTAATATGGGGCACTCACTGCACCAGACACCCTGTTGGGTGCTTGGCACATGGGACCTCATGTACTCCCTGGGCAGGCACCATTCCCATTCTACAGAGGTGGAAACTGAGTCCTAAAATGCTATGGACAACCTCTTCAGGCTATGTACCTGGAAACTGGGTACAAACACAGATTTCTCTGGCTCCCAAACATTTACCTTCATGTTGTACTACTCTAGTCCAGTCTTGACTCCTTCCCACCGGAGCCACCACTCAGAATTTTCAGGTGTGGGAACTGAGGTCCTGAGTTTCAAGGGACTTAGACATAATCACAAAGCTAGTGCATGGCAGAGAAGGGCCCAAATGAAGTCAGAATTAAAACCAGTGAGAACACATGCTCATCCTTCTTGTCCCCTGATTCTGCCCTTTCTCCATCTCCCCATCTTCCCTCCACATCTCCCTCATCCTCGCCCCAGTCCCTGTTCCTAACTGGGAAGACTAAGAAGTATGGAGAGTGTGGTAGGAATTAGGGGCAAGTGTATGGGGAGGAGGAGGTAGAGAAAAAAGCTGTGTTTTGGGACAGGAGACTGACAAGACAAATTGACTGTTCCATGCTGAGCCTTTCCCGGCCACCCCTCTTGGACCTTTGTGTCACTCGTATTGATCTTTATAGGGCATTTATTTACCCAATGAGCAAGAATTATGGATTTTTTTTTGGAATGTAATCTCCTATCATTATAATAGATCATTTAAGGAGTTTTACGACCTTGCTGCTGGGAACTGAGATATTAAAGCCAAAAAGGTCATGTGGTCTTGGAAAGGCCACTTTGCCTTTCTCTTAGCATGTGGGCCGCGCCCTCCTCATCCTCCTCTCCCCGGACTCCCAGCTTCTCTCCTTCCTGGATGCACTGACTCTGTTGCCCACTTGAGGAAGCCACTCATCCTCTCAGAGTCTTTCTCATTTTCTTCAATCCCTGTGCCCACCCCCAGCGCCGCCACCTTAGGGGTTATGCTTTCTTCTCTACTGGGTGAGTGGATGTGTGTCCAGGAGGCCATAGGTACTTGCTCAGTAAAGGAGTAAAGAAATGCATGAGCAAATGCTTCAGGGACCGTGGCTGCCCCACTGGCTCAGTGGGAAGGGGCAAAGAGGGAAGTAAGCCGGCAGAGAAATTGCTCTGTGGTGGGTTCCACAATGGGGCTGAGGCAGGGATGGGAGAGGGGAGCATCTCCAGTCCTAGGCCCCTGCAGGTTCCCAGCACAGACCCACACACCCGGCCCTGTGCTGTCCCTCCCAACTCACCCTGGCTGGTTCCAGGCCTTTCTCTCAGGACTGCCCGGTGTCCCTGAGTGGCAGACCCCAAGGCAGCCACGATCTTTCACAGCCTGGTTGTCCAGCCCAGCTCGGGCACAGACCTAACTCCACGGCACACGGGCATTCTGTAGGTTTGTGAATTTAACCTCTTTCAACCTGTTTCCTTACTTCTAAAATGGAGAGAAGAATACCCGCATGTTTCAGTAGGAATAACTCAAGGTGAGGAATGTAAAGTGTTAGCAGGGGAGGAATGAAAAAGCAGTTAGCACTGCTTTTTTCAGCGGAACCTCTCCTGCTTCATGCCCTGTCTGGTCGTCAGCCCCTGCTTCCTTCCCTCCCAGCCAGGGCCACAGGGGCCTCCGCTGAGGGCTTGGCCCTGCCTGTGGCTCCCAGCACCAACCCTGAGGCTCAAACAGCCTTGCACTCCCACTCAGGGACTCACGTGCTGATCTTGTCCTGACCTCTACCCCATTCTGAGTAATTCAGAGCACAGTGTCCATCTGGGTCCATCTGGGTGACGCCCCAGAGACCACTGCAGCCTCAGCAGTGTCTGTCAGCTCTGCCCTCACCCGCCACTTCCAGCTTGTATCCCTTGCTGGGTAATTACCACAGGTACTCAGCGTGGTGTGAGCACACATGCACATGCGTGTTGTGGTCCTTTCTTCAGTTAGACTAGTGGTTCTCAACCTGACGATACATCAGAACCTCCTAGAAAGATTTTCTGAAATGCTGATACCAAGGTGCATCCCCAGAGACTCCGGTTTTATTGGTCTGGAGTGGACTCTGGGCCCTGGGACTTTGAGACCGCACCACCAGGCCCCGCTGGGGCTGAGAAGGGCCGAAGTGGATGTGGGCCCCCTGGAGGTGGGGACATAGCTTTAGCCACTGTTGTCTCCTCTGGGGAGCCTGGATTAATACCGGCTGCACGTTCCTTACTGGGAGTCACCTTCTCTGGGATGCTCTGCCTGACCAACGCCCTTCCCTCCCGCCTGGACCAGGGGCTGGGCGCACCTCTGATTACTCTGTGCTTGATCCCTATTTACCTGTCTCAACAGACCACGGGCCGCTGCATGTGTATGTGCCCGAGGGCAGGATCCAGACCCTCATCTTGGAATCCCGTGTCAGAGCTGCCACTCCTCAGGATGTATCAGGCCACAAGGGTCTGGGGACTTCTTTTCCCCTCTTTAGTGTCTCCCTGGTTGTAAATGAAGCCCTTCCTTCTGTCTGGATATTGTCTCTCTACTCTGGTCTCCGAAGGCCTCATAGCCTCTGGATTCATCACTTCTTGCTGTGGAACAGATATCCCCACGACTCAGCATCTTCAAACAGCAAATGTTTACCACGGCCCACAGCCCCCGTGGGTCAGGAACTGGCAGCGGCTGCCTGGGCGGGGCAGCCCGGGGGCTCGCATGACGGTGCGGTCAGGATGTCAGCCAGGGCAGCAGTAGTTGACGACTGATGGGGCGGAAGAATCTGTTGGAAGCTACTCACGCGGCTGCTGGTAGGAAGCTTCCGTTGCTACCTCAGCGGTCTCTCTATAAGCCTGCTCACGATATGGCCATCTAGAGAGCCAGGGATCCATGGGACAACTACACAAGCAGGGGATAGACCACCTGAGCCAGAAGCCAGTCCTTCTAAGGCATAATGTCCCTTCCTCATAGCCCTCAGAAAACAGCCCTGGTGCAATGCGGGTGGGACGGCACAAGGAGGTGGGATCATTACAGGTCATTTTGGAGGGTGACTACCACAGCCCCATGTGGAAAGCCAGCCTGAGAGTCCCGACGGGGCTTCTTGTCCCTGTCCCAGTGTTTTATCATCATCCTCTCAAACTACAAACATATTATTGAGATCTGGCCTATGTGCAAGAAATAGTGCAAAAAATGGATTTCATCCTGGCCTCTTTTTGGAGAAGGGCTGATAGAATAACGCTCCCTGGCTCTCGGTCCCAAGCTCCTTACTGTCACCTGGATCCTCGGTAGCCAACTTGTGAACTGAGACTCAGGAGCAAACCAGAAGTTTGAACTCCAGAGTGTGAACTTTGGTTATGGCCACATTTCAAGACAACAGAACTGGGAGTGGAGGACAGGCCGAGGAATGCTGCCCAGTGGGCTCCAAAGGGGTAGAGGGCGGGTTGGTGGAAACCCACCCCTGGACCTGCCCTTAAGATGTGCGTGACAGAAGGCGTGACAGGAGATGCGGTGACCCTGAGATCAGTGGCTGACTTCCCCAAGGAAGGCGGCAGGGTGCGTGGCCTTCGGGGAGGAAGGGGCGCCAAGCCCAGTCGGAGCTGAGTCGGTTCGTTTCCGCTTTTCACCTACCATGTGACCTCCAGTAGTTCTTTCCCTGGGGCCTCAGTTTCCCCATCCATGAAGTGAGTTCATTGGACTAACATACAGCGGTGGGCGAAAGCAGGTTTACAGTTTATTCTTGTATTATTATTTATTAATTATTGTATTATTTATTTTTATTATTTGTCTTTCTCTGTATGAACAACTGTAAACCTACTTTTGCCCACCCCTGTGTTACATAGTGTTTGTTTTTAAACTAGTGGCACCTTCATTTTCCAAAGTAAGTCTTATAACTGATGAGATGGCTATATTACTCCCTCATTACAATGTAAAATAGACAGTATTTTAACAGCTACTAGGCGCTCGTGCTTAGTACGTTTTTAATGCTGTTCTTAAATGCTCTGCACACGTTAACTCATTTAATCCCCACGGTGGCCCTGCGAGTTAGCTATTATTTTTAAAATCATAACCCCATTTTATGAAGTGGAAGCTGAAGAACAGAGAGATGAAGTATCATGCCCAAGGTCACACAGCTCATAAGTGGCTTGAGCACGTAGGGAGACCCCCGGGCCTTGCCCTCGGCCCCTCTGCTGAGCAAACAGAAGCATAATTGCTCCAGGGGAAGTGAAGGAGGGGAACGGGAGTCCCCCGCTTGCCCCCTTCTCTCTCCCTCTTCTGCTGACCCTTGATGAGATATGATCCTATTTCTCTAAGTGGGCCCTGCAGACACCTGCATCTGAACCATCTGGGATGCTTATTAAAGTACAGATTTCTAGGTCACCTTCCAGGACCACAGGATCTGAATCTCTGGGTGGAGCCCAGGAACCTCCGTGTCAATAAGCACACAGGTGGGCCCCAGGCTCACTGAGGAGAAGCTGCAGCATCCGGGGGGAGGGTATCGCGGCAGCTTAGCTCGATCACAACCACTTGGCTTAGAAAGGCTTGGAGTCAGCAATTTCCTTAAGGAGGGGAACACCAGGGTCTGACAGCCCAGCCAGGGGTCTTGCCTGTTTGAGTCTCCAGGCGGGGGCACTGTTAGACCATCTGTCAAATATGACCTCACTTCAGGCCACCCACCTGGGTCACGGTAACTCAGAGTGAGCAGGCAACTGTGTTTGGCCAAGAGCATAAAGCCTGTGGTTTGGCCATTATGACATTCTAGGCCACAATTAATCAGCACACCTCTGAGCACACCAGGTGACACAAGAACATTTTTATGCTTCAGAGATAAAACAATTTTCATTACTGTTCAGCACAGCCTGGGAAGCAGAGAAACAAATGGTGTTCAACATTCATGTGTTAATTATTGTTACTCCTGGAGATTGTTACCAACCAAGTGCTGATTACAAGCTTAACTGCAGAGAGTATCTTTGCAATTGGAAATCTGGCTTCTTATTTAAATTTTTTTATCTTCACCCCAGGACACTTTTTCATTGTTTTTAGAGAGGGAGGGAGGGAGGAAGGGAGGGGAGGGGGAAGAGAGAGAGGGAAACACAGATGTGAGAGAGAGACATCAATTGGTTGCCCTCTCACTATGCATCCCATCAGGAGACTGAACCTGCAACCTGGGTACGCGCCCTGACCAGGAATTGAACCTACAGCCCTTTGGTACATGGGATGATGCTCCAACCAACTGAGCCATACAGGACAGGACAGGAAATCTGGCTTCCTATGACCTCTCCCAGGGAGCTTCTGGGCTGACAGATTTGGGGAAAGGTCATCAATAAAGGTACTGTAGTCACAGGGCAACGATACTGTGCTCATGGGCATAGCTGTCCTACGTAAAAGAAAGCCTACCCAAGCAGACGGGGATGAAAGGGACATGGGACAGAAAGACAGGGAGAATGGGGATACGTTAAAATCATCCCCGCTTTTGTCCCGGTGTCTGGACCAGGATTACGTGCTCTCTTCTGCTATTGTTTAAGTCACAGATAGAGTGCGCTCTAGAGTTTCTAAGGAAGTGACACCCCAGCAGGTTTTGGATTATTTGGGCAGTTCTACTTTCGTGCCCAATGCCGTTTAGCACCCAAGGGGCCAACCTACCCTCCAGGAGGGGCAGTTTCCTCCGTGGCTACTAGAGGGAAGAGGAAACAGTGAGTCCATATTCTGGCTAATCCCTTGATATATGGGTGGGTGGACAGGGCCCCCTCTCAAGACCCTGAAAGGCACAGGAGCAAGTGAGAGACCTGGAAGCTTGAAATTTATTTGCTTCACAGATAAATGTGCCTTTGGGTTGCACTGCTGGTTTTTTGGTTTTTTGGTTTTTGTTTTTGTTTTGTTTTTTTTTTTGAGTTCTGAGACAGTAGGGAGCTCTGTCTCCTAGAGGCTGCCCATCCCCAGGGCTGAGTGAAGCCTGCTGAATGGGTTGCGGTGGGGGTCGGGGGGGGGTCTGGAGGCCGGCACAGGTAAGCATCCTTTTAAGCAATGATAGCAAAATAGTGACCTGAACCACCAGTCTCACAGGTGCTCCCTTCTGTCATTGTGGTCTCTGCCCGGTAGCCTCTTCTCTAGGCCCCTAACTCTCTCGTCTATTATCTGTGCTCTGTTCCAAATTACATCCTGTTAACACGATATTCACTCTTAAAGGGTAAATGGATTATTTTCCTCCTGTCCTGAAGGGCTACCATTGCAGAACTAGGTCTTACCTCAGGGTGTGGGCCTGCCTGCTCGGGGCTTACTGCTTCTGTGACCTTGGGCACATACTTGGCCTCCCCGAGCCTTCGTGTCCTTATTTCCGAAATGGGGATAACAAACAGCCCGCAGAGGTCTGTTTGCAGGTTTACAGTGGCAGGGTGCATGCACAGCCCTGGCACAGAGCTTGGCTCCTGGCAGGTGCCACTCCTCCACGAACACTAAGTCGTAGCATTACATTTTCCCCTTGTCATAAATAATCTCAAAACCATCCCATTCTGTGCCCTGCCTCCCTGGCTTGAGAAGCACCCCCGTGTTAACTTTGCCAAACAGCTGTCTGGTCGCTGCTTACATACCTCCAGGGATGGGAAGCTCACCCCTGCACCGGGCTGGCACCTGAACAACTCGATGGTGGTGAAGTTCCTGTTGTAATGTCACAGAATTTTCACACTCTGAAGAGACTGACTGAATCTCTCTTCCTCTAAACCAACTGCCCAGTGGCCCCTGAGTCTTCTTGTCCCTGTTAACCAAGCCCTCACATGGATCAGCCTCAGCCTTCCACAGCTCCTCTTGGCTTGGAACCCATCACACTTTAACTTTCAAGGCTGACTCTGCGTAGCCCAGGGCCAGTGCTGACCTCTGCCAGTCGTGCCTCTATGGGCTTAGATCCATGGCTGGGTGCAGGGATTCCTCTGAGGGCCCGAGGCTCTGCCTCTGAGCACCTGTGCAGCTCTTGCTGATTCCCTCCTCCAAAAGCCCTGCCCTCGCTCAGGAATGCACTGAAACAGATAGTTGTTGGCTGCTTTATATGCAGGCACTTTATATACGACCCTCTTCTAGTCCTCCCAACACACCGTCAGGGTATTATTATTCCCATTCACGGATGAGCAAATGAAGACTCAGAGAGGTTTAGTGACTTGCTCAAGATCACCCAGCCAGCAGACTGAAGCCTGATCAGTTTGATTCAGGATGAGAGAATGACTAGGATGAGTTCTCCCCACGTGGGTATGATAGAGATGCGAATTTATGCCAAACAAGACAAGTGATCTCTTATTGCTCTTGTTTCTGTGTGTTCCGGGTTAAGGGTTAAAGCATGGGCACGCAGGCTTTGTGGAGGACGTGTCAGAGCTCGTTAGGTGTTCTGTCACTCAGACAGGTAGGCAGCGCCATAACGGCTGTCAAGAAGGGCGGGGTGGGGATGCTGGTTGGTGTGGCACATGTGGCTGCTCACAAGAATAAGGTCCCGAGTTTCATTCCCTCCATCTCCATCCAACCAACTGCCTCCCATGTTTTTTACCTTAGTCATAAGTGAATTCTGCTGGGAGTGTAGACGGTGCCCGGGAAATCCAGCAGCTCCTTTGGAAACGTGGTTCCAGGGCATGCGAAAGGCAGAAGGCCCTATGCGGCCCCCGGAAAGCTGCCTCACAGTGCTCGGTCTCCTGTGCTCCCCCCTTACCCCAAATCTGCGTCATGCCTGTCTCTGGGCCCTCAGTCTTGCCCTTGCCTCCACTCGGGGTGCCTTACCCTCTCTGAGTCTATGGTTACTCTTGGTCACGTGCAGATAAGGGCAACCCTCATGGCAGTTTGGCTCGGTTGCACTGCCCTCACCAACATTCATGTCCCTGTGCATTGCCAGGGAGGTGGTCACCACAGAGACTCTCGTGGGGCTTCTGCAGAGCAGAAGTGAAGCAGTAGCCAGTTTCTAGTTTGCTCACCTGTCGCTGAGCTGTTGCTCTCCTGGTGGGCGGCCCGTCCAGCCGCTGCCCTGTCACCCCCTGGCACGTTCCCCAGCTTCTCCGGCTCTTGGCCAGGTGTGTGAGTTTAGCTCTCTGCCAAAGAGCCTGGCTTCTTCAGGAAGCCACACCATCAAGGTCAGAGCAATAAAAACAGACACAGGCCGTTCTTAGTCCATCCTGGTGTAATTCCGCCTCCCTCATGGTGGGGCCTGGCTCACCCTGGCTCTCCCTCCCTTCACTTCCCTCTCCCCTTCCCTACTTTCTGCCTTTTATCCTTTGAGATCCGGCGTCAGGTGTGCCGACCACAGCCTTGCAGAGACTCAGCAGCTTCCACCAGAGTGGAAGGGCAAATCTCTGTAACAAATCCCTTGCTGTTTCTGTCTCCTAGTGTCTTTACTTTTCTTACCCAACTTGAACTGCTATTGTGTTCACTGTGTGGAGGATGATGGTGACCTACGACTCCTATCTATCTCTCGGAGCCCAGTTCAGGTCTCACCTCCTCCAGGAGCCTTCCCAGGCCCCACTACTGACAAGTACACACTTCCACCCCAGAGCAGTTACAGCACTTGCTGCCTGTTCTTCTTGGAGGTGTGAGCGATCTGTCCACCAGTGAGGTCTTACTGCCCTCCATCAAAGTTCCTTAGCACTTCACAGCTCACACAGCCCATTAATCCCTCCCTGGAAGGCTCTCATTCTGTGAGCCTTCACCTAGAACACAAATATGATAATCAAGAAATTTGAGAAGCTCAACTCTGAGCAAACTGAGCTCCAAGGTGACAGGACTGATGTCTTGATCGATGTGACAGGGACTGTTCTGGACACCAATGACAATAGTAGATTGGGAGGAAGGGGTGTCAAAACCAACCAGTTTGGGGTAACAGCTTAACTGAGAATTCTCACTGGGCCAGCTACCTAGAGTTTCCTTCTTCCTCCTCGAAGGGGAACAGGGCACCAAGGCCCCAGACCTCCGGTGCTGGGAATGTCATTTATTCCTGTGATCCTGGGTGGGGCTAACTCTTCTAGTCACTTGTACTTCACTCTCATCCAAGCTGCTCCAGGACTCCAGTCCCCTCTTTGCCTCTGCAGCGGGGGCTGTTCCCACTGACCACCTGCCCCAGGAGTCACCTCCTCCTCCAATCCCTTAATTCTTTTTGCTCTGACTCTCCTACCTCTGAACCCCCAAGGACTGGGTCTGATAGATTCAGGTTCGGCCACTTCTCCATTGGAGCTTTCTCTTAACTTGTTTCTCCAGCACGTTCTAGACCAATCTTTTGCCCAGTACAGAGCAGGCACTCAAAAAAGCAGGGGTCAGGCTGCCCTCCGATCAGGGCCTGATCTGCTCTAGTACGAGGGGGCGATGGGAACAACAGATGGCTCCATACTAGACTTACTGCTGGGCACGCTGCTGTCGGGTCCTACTTGCCTGACGTCTGCAGCTGAGCTGGGGCGCCCACCACTGCCCTCTGTGTAAAATCCTGGCTTCCTCACTGTGATCAGTTCTGTGGCCATATCTGCTGGGAAGGGCAGTTTTGATGCCCACGATGAAAGCTTTTGTGTGAATGCCTCATGGTGGACACATCTGTTTCCTAATCAAAACACAGGCAGTGTTCTCGTGCTGGGCCCTAATTTGCTAAACTCCTGCGTAATTGAGACAGATTATCTCCATTTTCCAGCTAGACAATTTGCCGCTTACTCTTTCAGGAGTGACGCTGGGCTGTCTCAGGGAGCTGCGGGTGGAAGCCACCGCTCACGTCCTCTGTAGGAGGGCTGGGTGGTCTTTGCTCCCCCCCCCCACCGGGAGAATGCACGTGGCTGCCTCGTGTGGGGACGGAGGAGGACCGCTGTTCTTTAGCACATGCACGTGCCAAGGAGGAGGCACGGGAAGGCCCAGGGACAGAGAGCTTCTCTCCTGGGTCCCTGAGGAAGGTCAGAATCGGGGCCCTGAACCTACCCAAGAGGCAAGAACCTGTGGGGGTTTTCAAACTCCAGACTGACTTTCAGCAGGAGCCGGAACCAAAGCGACTGTCTGGTTCTGGACCAGCTGCTTGGGCCGGGCGCCAGGGCCAGGATGCAGAGGAGAGTGCTCGGGTGGGTGAAAATGGGGACCCGGAGTGGGCTGTTGGGGCCCCACTTTACAGAAATTGTATTTGCAACAACCAAACCAAAAGGAAGAAGCTTTGACTAAGGGCGTCCTGTGGACAAAAGGTCTTCATAAGGAACGCCTCTTTCAAGAGCACCCCCCCATGTGAGCCTGGTATGTATGGGTACCAGAGTTGGACCTGCTCACTCATTTCAGGGTCATGTGCACACAAAATGAGCCACACCCAGCAATCAGGACCAGGGAGGCTCTGTGGTGGGGGGAGATCTAAATGAGGAGGCAGGAGGCTGCTTCTGCCCACTCCCCACCCCCCACTGGGTGGCCACCAGCAAATCACTGTCCCTACCTAGGCTTTGCACTCCCAATGGCCAGAGGAAGGGACTGGGTTAGGTGGTCTCTGAGGGCACTTTTAGCTGTGACATTTCCTACAAGAACAGAAGGAAGGAGGACAGTACTCCTGGAGGCCCTACTGTGTGCCAGGTGCTCATTTCACATCATGCCAGGCCCTCCTAGGAGGGGAGCAGTATTAAGAGTCCATGGACCAGGGGTCCGATGTTCAGCCAGCGAAATAATGCCCCAAGGTGAGCAAGTGGCAGAGCCAGCGAGTGCCCTTACAGCTCTGGCACTGGGAGATGGCAGGTGTGATCAGAACCCAGTTCTGACGGACCCCACGTGTGTGTCCTTTCCCGTCACGATCCTGCAGGACAAAGATGACAGGGAGCAGCCTGTGGGGCTTGACGACCGATTCGGCTTCAAACCTAGACAAAGCTTTGGTCCACCACCAGGGCTCATGATGGGGAAAGGGAGGCCAATCTATTAATCAACACCCCACTGGGCCCCTGGAATCTCTCCCCCAGCCACAACTGCCACCCAAGAGGGAGCCTCTGTGACCCCGATAGCATCTGGGTTGCCCCAACACAAACCTTTAAGCCATTCATTTTCTACACTTACAAATAAGTCAATAAAAAAGATGTTCAACATAATTTCCCTGGAGAATAGAAGAAAGAAAAGGCATGAATTGGAAACTTCTATTATCTCCTGTTGCCTTGTCTGCGATGACAGATAGTGGTGAGGGGGACTGGCCACGGGGTAGAATAATGTTTGCATAAAGATTGCCTTTCAAATGTATCACCATGCATCTGACTCAAAAAGTGGGGGGAAGACAGAAATGCAAGGCTAGCTGCGCTTTCCCCCCACGTCTCGCTCCCACCCACGTGGGCCTGGGCTGCAGACCCTGACACATGAGAAACTGTTGCGGAATCGCCCCCTCAGTTTTCACCTCCCTCCTTTGCTTTCGGGGAGCTGATGAATTGGTCAGATACTAGTGGCTCCTTGTGAAGGTCTTAATTAAGGAAGAAATTGCTACCTTGTGAGTTCTTGGGGAATTGATAGCCCTGGGGAAGCCTCTTCCTCCTGCTGCTCAGGAGATGGTGTAAGAGGAGGACAGAGGCGAGCTCCGAATCCGCGGGACTAGGTATTAGAGGTAGTGAGAACTGCAGAGGCTCCACACCTGGGGGACAACCAGGAGGAAATAGTTATTGAGGGAGTCTAGCCAAAATGATTTAGGTGTGCGGCCGAGTGGAACCGGCCCGGGGCTCCCCACCAGGGGAGTGAATCTGTGAGGCGTCTGGGGATTGGGCTGAACTTTTAGGATGTGGTTTAAAGAAGATAATAAAAATTATAGCAGTTATTTTCAATGCTAACTGTCTAGTAGACTATCATCTGGGAGCCTTCCCATATGCTAACTCCAGAGCTCCACCCAAGTCAGGTCAAAATCTAAGGGGTGTGATTCAAGCACTAAAGCATTTTAAAAGCTCCCCAGGTGATCCTGTGGTGCACGTGGGACTGAGCCACTGGTCCCAGTGGCGCTGTGGGCCTCTCTTCTTCCCCAAGTGTGCTCCACAGGCCAGCAGTAACAGTATCACCTGGCAGAGTGTTAGAAACTTAGACCTCAGCCCGGACCCACTGAGGTGGAATCCACAATGTCCCTGGGTCATTCAGATGCACATCAAAGCTTGGGAAGCAATGGTTTACACAATGCAATATCACTGGGCACCTGTCAGAATGGCTGTCATTAATAAATCAACAAGCAACAAGTGCTGGTGAGGACGTGGAGAAAAGGGAACCCTAGTGCACTGTTGGTGGGAATGCAGACAGGTGCAGCCACTGTGGAAAATAGTATGGTATTTCCTCAAAAAACTAAAAATGAAACTGCCTTTTGACCCAGCAATTCCATAGCTAGGAATACACCCTAAGAATCCTGAAATACCAATTCAAAAGAGCCTGTGCACCCCAATATTCATAGCAGCGCTATTTACAAGTGCTAGAAACAACCTACGTGCCCATCAGTAGCTGAATGGATTAAAACACGGTGGTACATTTACATAATGGAATACTATGCAGCAGAAATAAAGAAGGAATTGTTAACTTTTGCAACAGCATGGATGGAACTGGAGACCATTATGCTAAGTGAAATAAGCCAGGCGGTGAGAGACAAATACCATATGATCCCACTTACAAGAGGAATCTAATGAACAAAATAAACTAACGAGCAAAGCAGAACCAGAGACATGGGAATGTGGGACAGACTGGCAGCTGCCAGAGGGGAGGGGGAGGGGAAGGAATGGTGGAAAGAAGGGAAAGGGATTAGTTAAAGAACATGTATAAACATGGACAACGGTGTGGGGATGGACTGTGGGAGCGGGGTGGGGTGGGGGTGGGCTGGGTGGAGGAGAGCAAAGGAGGAAAATGAGGACAACTGTAATAGAACAAACAAGAATAATAATATAAAAAGACTCAAGAATATCAAAAATTTAAAAAATAATGTTAAAAAAAAAAGCTTGGGAAGCAATGGTTTAGGCAACAATTTGTTCTGGGTTCTAGCCTGAGGCCGGCATCAAGGCAAGTTACCGAACTTCTCCGGGGCTGTTTTATTCTCTGAAAAATGAGAAGAATGATATCTCTACAGCAGGACCACCAGAAGAAGGCAATGGTGTCGTTTCTGCAAAGCACCGACACGGTGCCCAGCACACACGACTCAACAGACACTGGATCCTTTCCCCCTAAATGAGGATTAAATGAAATTAGTCATGCAAGGTGTTTGGAAGAGTGCTTACATGCAGTAAGTGCTTAATAAATGCAAGCAAATGTTATTTTCTCAAGGATTCCCAAGGCAGATGGAGGGAGCCTTTGTACTCCTCTGGCTCTCTACCCATCCATCTCCTCCAGCCCCCAGAGTGCTGTATTTTAATGAGCTATTTTCATAAGTCTCTCTACCCCACCGGGTCATATGTACCTACTGGGTCTTACTCAGCTCGCCTCCTTAGGAAAAGTACAAAATAGGTCTGGGAAATATGTATTAAATAAATGTAAAGGTCATGAAGGGCTCCTTAGCTGGTGCATTGAGAGGCTGGGAGGTCAGGGTGCCCGGAGTTTCTGGGTTCCTAGACGTACAATTTCTTGGCCCCTGGGGAAAACCTGACCTTGAAGAAGGAGGAATGGGCTCCTATCAGTGTTCATGAGTGGAAAACGACTACCAAAAATGCAATGGAATATTCTCTTTTTTTCTTTATTTTTATTGTCGACGCTGTTACCGATGTCCCCATTTGCCCCGCCTTTGTTTGCCTCCACCCAGCCCCACCCACCTTCCCTCTGGCCATCACCATACTGTTGTCTGGGTCATGCATTTGTGTTGGATCAATTTCAACCCACAAAACTAAGAGTTTTGAGGCCTAATTAGACTGTGAACTTCTGGAAAAGTGAAATCAAGTTTGGGATAATTTCTGGACCTCCTTCATTCCCAGCATGCTCTGGATGGAAACAAAACGAGGGTCAGTCCCCTTCTGCTGTCAGGCCCTGTGGCAGGTGAGGGGGAGGCTTGGCAGATGGCAATGATGGCCTCCCAGTGTGGTCACCCTGGAGCTGCCCGCAGACAGTGCCAGACCTTTTAATGAAACCACTTAATTGGTGTAAACACAGACAAGTGTACAGGCCGCCTTTGCTCCGGGACGCAGGGCCTCGTACATGCGCCGTTCTCCTTAGGACATCCCTGCTGCCACCAGGGCCAGGGGAGAGCACACTGGAAGTAAAATAGTAAGAAATAGCTCGTGGTTCTCCCTAGGAAGCCAGAGAGGCACCCGCTTCCCCAGGACCCTGGGACCAACCTGGCAGGGAGGGAGGGTTGGGGAGCACATCTCCTGGCTTTCTAGGAGTCCACCGCTGTTGCTAATTCATGCATTCACGCATTGGACAAATGCTTCCCAAGTCCCTGCTCTGCGTTAGGTACACCCCGTGCCTTTCTGTACCTTGTTCCATTCGATTTAATTTCATTGGACAAGAGCTCTCTCAGTTAAGTCCTACTTCCCCATTTTTACCTACAGATAAACAGAAACTCAGAGAAGCTAGTTAACTTAGCCCCAAACCACACAGCAAGAATTTGACAGTGTTTGAATCACCAATTGTCTGCATTGAGCCTTGATCAGTAGAAGGAGTTTGTAGCAATGGCCTATTGGCCCTTTAAGAAAAACATTCCAGAACAACCTAGGGCATGAGTAACTAAACATCCTAGCAGGACAGAGAATAAGGAGGTTTCGTCTTGGGTAGAACTGGGGCATAAAAAGCTGGTCAGGGGCGGGGCGTGGGGGCACACCAAATATGAGCTGCTTTCTCTGTGCCAGCCCCACATCTCCAGCAAACACGTGCCCTGGCAGAAAGAGTATCTGGGAGTCAAGCACGTGGCCCCAGTCTTCCCTCTGCCTCTAGAGAGACATTTGACCTTGTGGAGGCCCTCAGCTCTTGCCATCTGGGGGTCAGAGCCAGATGGCCGCTCAGGTCTTTGAGAATTGGATTGGCTCGGTTCCTTGAGCCGCGAGGCTGGTGTGTCCCTGGAGTTGCTGCCCAAAATTCTGCAAATTGCAGGGAACCCAATGATTAAAGACTTGCCCTTTGCACTTCCAGCAGCACATGCACACGTCCCCTCACCTCCAATCTGGCCACAAGGCCAAGGGCCTGTCACACTGCCATCAGCGGAGGTCCTTCTTTCCTGCCTCCTCTGCTTTCCCTCCAAGCTCAGCTTTTCTTTCCTCTGTGACCTGGGGATGACGGTAACTTCTCTCAAGTTTCTAACAGTGGGTTACCCAAGGCAGTGAGGCATTTCCCTGACGGTCCCACAGATAGAAACAATCACATGATTTGACTAGCCCAGCCCTTTGGCCTCCCCTTAGCCTCCCCTTCAGCATCCCAGGTGAGAGCAAGGGCCACCCAGGAGGGGAAAAGGTATTACTGTGAAGGGGATGCCCAAGGTGGGTATGTGAGGAAGGGGTTGAGGGATTGTAAGAAACACTGTCAGGTCCTTTCTCATCTGTCTACTCCTTCTTGCTTCTGGGGAGGCAGGTCTGTGCTGATCTCTGGGACACAGTGACAGAAGCCAGAGCCAACATCCAACCTATCCTTCAGCCCGGAGATGGGGGTGACAGTGGGCGTGAAGTTGAGTCCACCAAGCTGGGATGTCCACGGTTTCCCTCCGGCAAGTGTGTGATGCCTAACCAGCCTAATCCATGATGCCTTGGGACATTCATTTATTCATTTAGCACATCTTCCCAAGTGTCTACTACACATCAGGCACTAACTATGTGGGGCTCTGGGAATACAGCAAAGAAAATGATCCATGTGGTGCCTGCTCACAGAACGTGCCTAACACAGAAGGTTGTGTTAGGAATGGGTAGGAAGTGAATAATGACACAAATCATTACAAAATCAAAATTGCAGAAAGAGCTGTAAAACCTTCATGGGCCAGCTCCTGGCCTCTTGCTCCCTCCAGGACGGACTGGGTGAGATCAAAAGTGGGACAGCTATGGAGCACGTTGGAGGTGGAATGTCGTCCTGACTCTCTGGTCACTCTCTGACTCCTGGGACAGCAGAGCAAATGGAAAGGAAAGAGGAAGGAAGAAGGTGCTATAAAAGGCAGCTTGAAGCCTCAAGGTGCTATAGCAGGGGAAGGGACAAACTACATTCTGTCAATTCCATCTCTTCCACGTCACTGACTTGGTCCTCTCTGTCCCAGTTCGGTCCCTCGCCACCCTTTCCCTGGACGACTGTGGCAGTGCCTGCCTTGTCTTGCTTCCTGACCACCACAACGCGTCATCCACAGAGGTGAGCAGGGGCCTCTCTCCGTCTGGAGCAGTTTCTCAGCCTTGGCGCGAGTGACATTACGGGTAGCACCACTCTTTGTTGTTTGGGGTTGTCCTGTGCATTGCAGATATTTAGCAGCATCCCTGTCAGCAGCGACCACCAAAAATGTGTCCAGAGATTGTCGAGTTTCCACTGAGAAGCAAGATCAGCCCTGGTTGAGAGCCACTGGCTAAGGAATATTAAGTCCTTGAACTTGACGTTGAAAGCTCTCCATGATTGGTTCTAAACTGCCTTTCATCCTCTCTTCCCTCACATCCTATAATGTAGCCATAATCATGCACAGAAGATTTCCAGACAGTGCCCTTCTCTTGCCTTTGGCCATGCTCTCTGCTTGGAGTGTTCGTCTCCCTTCTATATCTATTAAAGGAAAATCTACTTATGTCACAAGATTCAGATCAAAAGCTACTTTTGAGAAGCTTCTCCAGATATCTGAATTTTCAGTTTCTCATCTGCCAAATATGGATAAAAAGCATGTTCCAGGAATTGCAAAGAATCACAGAATGTCAGAGCTGTAGGCTCCCTGGGTTCCCACCCATGTCTTCTTTTAGGGAGGCAGGCAGAGGTGCAGAGAAGTGGAGAATCTCGCCTGAAGTTACGCAGCCAGGTGGAGACTGAGCCAGGCCTAGAAGATGGGGCTCTAAATTCCTAGGTCAATATGCTAGTCTTGTATTCCAGCTTTTGCAAGAAGGCACTATCTGATCAACAGGAAAGTTAGCTTTGTATCCAAGAGTACACAAAACCCCTTTGCGCCTCAGTGCTCCTCTCTGCAGAACGAGAGGCTAAATCAGATGCTCTCTCTAGGTCATCCCATGCTGTTCTATGCTAGTGTGAGCCTTTTCTTTTTTTTTTTGAGTTGTCATCCAAATATGAGGTAGTCTCACTATTAATACTTCCGCACTCCACCCTACCATGTCAAAATTGAACCCCAAAGCTAACTCCCGAGAAGGTTAACATAACAATTTGGCGGCTCATCATAACAACCCTTCGCATCATTCCCCAGCATCATTCTTCAAATTCAAACATGAACCAGAAATGACAAATGGTTCTTGTAATGTGCTCTTTGACACAAATCATTTCTGATTGCTCGGGACCCCGGACAACCTTGAGTGTGCAGAAACAAGACGAGAGGGAGAAGTCTTAGAAAATGAACAACTTTGACTTCTAATGGACAAGAACCCTCTGCTCACAGGGCCGCAGCAGTGTAGGCTGATTACCAAACAGAACATTTTTAAATTGAGATAAATCTGTGGTACGGGGTGGGTCCAGGAGGTGAACTGTCTTATCTCATGGCAACCTACACAGCCTTCAAACTGTTTCCTGATGCCAGGAGGAAGACATTCACATGTAAGCGCTCACATGTGAGCACCGGTACATATGATGTCTTATTCCTCCTCCCAGTGAGTTCATATATTTATTATTACTGCCCTCTACAAGGAAGGGAAGGGGACCGCAGGGAATTCCAACAACTTGTCAAAGAACTCAGTGTGTTGCTGTTAGATCTAGGACGAGAATTCACGTCCCTTGTCTCCAAAGTCAGTGCTCTACACACAGGGGTACATTGCTGTGTGCTTAGGGGCCCCTCTAAGGTGTAAAGTTCTTTCGAAATGCTTTGATTATTTGGCCTTATTCTTTGGGTTGTGGATGAAAGCTTAAGGTTGAGGGAGAGAATGGACGTTGATGTGAGGTAGGCTTGTCTGGAAAATAAGGGGGTTGGACTGGGTGATCATAAACATCCCAGGGCTTTGTAAGCATTATTTCTTTCAGCTGCACAGGAACCCTATGAGATAACTACAGGGATTGAGGAAACTGAGACTCTGAGTAGTTAAGTAACTTGCCCAAGACCGAGCTAGGATGGAGGGCTCTCCACCAAGGGTTTGTGCTCTCTTTCAAATTGTGAAGCTGCTGCTGAGAAATGGCTGGCCAGGAAGAGCTGTGCTTTTCATCTCTTCTGCTACAGATGAGGCCACAGGACCAGTTCCCAGCAATTGGTATGGCAGAAATAAAGATGTCCCTTCTTGGTAGAAGTGGTTCTGAAGCTGTTGTGCCTTCTCATCTCTCTCCCTTTCTCCTCCTGCCAGTGGACATTAATCCCTAGACTGACTTCAGAAGCTATATGTTATAGGTGGCAGAGTGCGTACTGGCCTGGATCCCTGAGTGACTATGTGGAACAGAGTTCTCACCTCTACTCCGGCCTCCCACACACTGCTGACTGTGCTTTTCATAAAAAAAGACATAACCCTAAACTGAATTCAGTCATTGAGATTTCAGGAGTTATTTGTTGTAGCAGCTAGCATTACCTTGACTAATATGGAAACAAAAGAAGTCTTGTTTGAAATGTGCATGCTCATAACTGCCATAGTACAGGTGGCCCCAGGACTGCAGATTAATGAAGAGTGTAGAAAATTTTCTCGTTATTCCCTAACCCAAGAGCAAAACCATGGTGATATTTCCCTGATTTCTTCATGGTTCTGAGCCCCTTCCCAAACTGACTATTTTCCTCAATTTTCCCATCTCAGTAAATGGCACCACTAGGTATTCAGTAGATCGGGAATCATCCTAGATTTCTGTCTTTGCTTTGCCTCCCATATCTTAACTATCAACCAGTCCCATGGGCTCTACCTTCAGTATTTAACCAGCGCTGTGCTGGAGCTGACTCATACCATCAGATGAGAGCTGACTGCCAAACTGTTGGAATGTTGCAAGCCAGTTGGCATTTTATTGGGAGCTTGAGGCAGCTTGTGGTGGGATTATTTACATCACAGGAACTGGCAAATGCTACCAAACCAGGGTGTCCCTTCTTTCGGGGAACTGACAGTTAAATAGGAAACAGAGCTGGCTGGCAGAAGAATTGGGTGGACTGCCTTATACACAAAGGAGCATGGAACAGAAAGAGAACCAAGGGAAGAAAGAATCCAGACAGAGCAGAAAATTCTAAAGGGCACCCAGAAGAATAGTGAAAACTGGGCCACAGGTCTAACGTCCATCAATGAAGTGCCAGAATAAGTCGGTGTAGGAAGGACAATTGGATAGAATCTGGATAGATTTATCTAAGGCCCCTTTGTTAGGGCATCGGAGAGAACTAATTCCTTTCTATAACTTTCTAGCTGTGTGACTTTGGAAAACTTACTTAACCTCCTTGGACCTCAGTTTCCTCGGCAGAAGTTAATGCTAGCCTTCCATGGCTGCTGTGATCGCTAAAGGAATAGGTGTGTGAATGCCTTCAGCTTGGCTCAATAACTACTAGTTTCCATACCCTTTCCTGACTTTCTTGCCTGTAAATAATCACTCATTTTATTGTCTGTATTCTTTAGTTGGACCCTAGAAGCAGGAGCTGCAGGGTATCAAGGCTAGAAGGGGCTTAGAGAAGCAAGCTGTAGATACATGGAGCTCATCGTACCACTGAGCAGGCAAAGTTGGGGTAGGTGACAAGAAGAGGGCAGGAGGCATCTGATCTCCACACCGATGTGGCCACTGGAACAACCTGGGAGACTCGGAGAGATGTATAAACTGGAGCTGTGGAATCCGTGTCTCTTCATGAATATTAGTCAGAAACAGAAATGACAGTCCCTTATACCTATAATGTACTTTACACCTTACAACGCCCATTCAGACCCAGGTTTTCACTCACAGCCTCCAACAAACACGCCTGGGGGTGGGCCTGGAAGAGTGTACTGCCCCTATTGGCAGATAAGCCTGAGGCACGGGAAGGAAATGACTACGTCTGATAAACCATGTGGCCTTAAGCTAGTCTGAGGGGTAGGTGATTACTGGTTACTGCAGTGCACACTCCTGTCACCTGAAGATGGAGCTTGCAATGCCCCCAAAGCAGTTCATTTCTGACTAGCAGATTCCTTCTCAGACACCCAGCAGGTGCCTTGCATTTCAATGGGCCCTGGATGTTTACTGCTCGCAAAGAGGTCAGGTTTCTAAATGGACAGCCAGATGGGGAGGCCTTCTGGACTTTCCCTGGGGCCAGGCGAGGCCCGCTCCTGCCTTTGGCTCCTGCTTTCCTTGCCCTAGAATGGTTCCAGCGCCTTCCATGCTAATGGCTTCCCCCCTCCTGGGCCCCTTCAGGGCTCACCGGCTAGATTCCAAAGAGGAGGGCAAAAAGGCAGAAGTGCAAGCAGGGCAGCTCCAAATACAAACATCTTAAGGCCCAGATGCAAATTGTTTTTTCTGTCTGCCAAGAAAACACACAGACAACTTTAATATGCAGTGCCTTGCAAAAGCGCCACAGTGGGGATTGCTTCATATCCAATACAGTCTTGGTTACAGCACTAATAATAAAAACCCGGTCCATGAGCCTGGGGCTTTATGGCTTGCAAAGCATGTTCACCACATTCACAATCACCCTTTCACTCGATTCTCACAGGAAGTGCAGCTTGACACCCTTGACCAGCACAGGTCTTTACTGGGTGCTGTGTCCTGCCGGAAGTTACTGTCTGGAAGGGGATGGGGAGACAGCAAGTACCAGGAAATTACGTGAGCGAGTGTACGGCACAACATGAGACCCATGCGGTTCTATGGGGATGTGTGACCAGGAACTCACTCGAGGAGTTAGCCCGGTGAAGGGGCGGGCAAAGAAGAGGGCTCCAGGCGGCGGGGGATGGGGGGTGGGGTGGGGGGTCGGCAGCGTATGTGGGGACTTAGAACCGAAAGAGCTCAGGGCTTGTATCAGTTTCCTGGGGCTGTCATGACTAAGAACCACCGCCTGGGTGGCTTCAACAAGAGAAATAATGTTGTCTCATAGTTCTGCAGGCTGGAAGTCCAAAGTCAAAGTCAGCAGAGTTGGTTCTTTCTTGGGTCTCTGTGTCTGTTCCAGGCCTCCCTTCTAGTTTCTGGTGGCCTCAGGCATTTCTTGACTTGTAGAGAACATTTTCCATGTGACTTTACATCATCTTCCCTCTGTGTCCATATTTCCCCTTTTACAGGGACACGGTCATATTGGATTAGCACCCACCTTAATGACATCATCTTAATTTGAAGATTTATAAAGACCCTAATTCCAAATAGGTTCATATTCACAGGTATTGGGATTAGGGTTTCAACATTGTTTGGGGGGACATAACTCAACTCATAACAGCACTGCTCTAAGGACTAAATGTGGTGTAGGGTTTGAAGAGGAGAACGGAAAGACGAGAAGAGGCTGGTGGTGTCTACCAGGGTCCACTGGGGGAGGGTTGGCCAACCTGGGTGAAGGTTCTGCCTTTATCACAAGGGCAAAGGAAACTCATCTTCGCTGTCATCACATGGAGTCAGTCACTCCTTTGGATTCTCAGGTCTGATACAGCTCTCTGACAGCACATTCGGGGTGAGCGGGTGTGGGGTTTCCTACTCCATGGTGAATTCTTTGAGGGCAGGGACCAAGTCTATTCACTGGGACCCCCAGTGGAGTGATTAGTACATTGTACATGCTTAATAAATGCTTGTTAATGGGATGAATCTAGTTCAGTTCTTGTATCAGCTGAGCGCAGAGTCGCCTCTTCATTTATACGTGTTATTCATACATTTTACAACATTGTTGAGATAATAACACAATCCCTTTTGCACCTCCTTATGCATGTTCTTGATTTCTTAGCTTGAAATGTTTATTTTGCCCTCTTACAACTAAAATCCTTTGTTATGTTCTTCAGACTCCTGAATCTTACAGTACGTGGTTTGCAAAACAGGTCTGAATGTTTTGTTATTTGTCTTAGAAAAAAAAATCAATATACTATTTGTGCATCTTCAATGTTGAGGGAAATAACAGAATCAGTTTGCCACCTTAAAGCTGACAAGTTAACACTTAAAGTGGTGTTTATTAAACCGCCACGTTGTTAGAGGTTGTAAGTTTAATGATCTACTTCTAGAATTCAAGATTTAAGATTTGCCTGGGGGTCTCTCGCCTTCTCCCTCTTTTATTAAAAAAAAAAAATTGACTCACACACGTTTGCTCAGAGAGAAGCAGGGGTTTGTAGCCCTGGTCACAATCTCTGGACTTCCGAAGAAAGGGGGTTCAGGAGCCTCAGAACACCTCCTCAAAACCGAGTGGCCGAATGGCTGGCATCAGCTGACACAAGAAAAAGAAGGGTAGCTCTGGGAATTGCAGCATTCAAACCAGAAAGGAGCCCAAAGAGCGGCTGGATCTGCCCGTCCACCCACGTACAGATGGCGAGAGAGCGGCTCAGAGAGGAACGGGGATTCAGCTGAGCACAGGCAGCAGATAGTAATAACAGGCTGGGAAACAAGACAGACGCTCAGTAAAAGCACAGGACATTGTTGCAAAGCGCATTCCGTGCAGCCAGGTGAGGACTGTGTTGTCAAGGCCTCCCGTTTCTCAGGGCTCTGGAGCTTACTGGCCCCCTGAGAAGCATCGTGGGAAAGGGCGAGCATCCTTACAGGGTTGCCCAGGACAGCTCTCAATGGGGCAGAAAGGAAGACAAAGTTAGCTTGGGCCCAGAACCTCCAGGCTCCGCCTACCTCTGGACACTCTAATGCAAATGCTGCTTCCCCAAGCAGCCCTTCCTCCGCATCTCCATGTCCAAACACTCCATGTTCAGGTACTGATCCTCGGGCCCTCTCTTCCAGACAGCCTGCCCTTGCCTTGGGTTCCTGGTTCGTCACTTGGTATAGTGTACTGTTAAGACCCACTGGACCAGGAGTTTCGGGTCTGAACCCAGGTTCTGCCCCTCACTAGCTGGGACCTTGGATAAGAGCCTTTGTCTCTCTGAGTCTGTTTTCTCATCAGGTTCATGGGAATAATCATAGTTTCTATGTTATAGGGTTCTCACGAAGACCAAATGAGACCAATGAATGCAAAAAGCTAACTTGATCCCTTTTATATACAAAATAGTTCATTTTGCTCTGTGTAGATGATTTAAAATTAATGGGAAGCAAAAGTCAATTAAAATCAGTCCTGGATGTGTGTGCCAGGGACTGTGCTCAGCCTCCGAGGCATCTTCGGGGCTCCTGCACAAAATGCCTTTCAGCCAGCACACTCTCCCTCTCTGGAAAGTTTCTCAGAGTGAGATGGATAGCGTGAGCAGAGGCAGTGAAGGCTTGAATGAGCAGACAGCAAATGGTTCAGGTTGCATCTCCCCGGAGCTCTGATTTCAACATTGTTTTCATCAGAACGATGATTTTAGACACAAGCAATTGATTGGCCTATACGATCCTGTCATTCCAACAACTGATTAATTCCTCAGTAATGAAACCGCCTGTGGTCCCTAATAGCACACAAGCTCCCATTATTGAGCATTTACCTCTTGACAGCGTTTCCGAACACTTTGCATGTGTATATTCGCTGACTTAGTTCTCACAAGAGAGTCCCTGCGGCAGGCCTCTGTGTGTGTGTGTGTATGACACAATTCTCACTGAGGAGAAAATATTTTACACTTATTAAAACAGTCTGTGTATCACATGTATACATAAATAAAATGAATGATAAAAAACTGGTTAGGGTAGCCTTGGCTGGTGTGGCTCAGTGGGCTGAGTGCTGGCCTGCTAACTGAAAGGTTGCCTGTTTGATTCCCGGCCCAGACACATGCCTGGGTTGCAGGCCAGGCCCCAGGTTGCGGGTGTGCGAGAGGCAACCGGTCCACGTATTTCTTGTCCATTATTGTTTCTCTTCCTCTCTTTCTCCCTCCCTTTCTCTCTCTTCAAAAGTAAATAAATAAAATCTTTAAAAAAAAATGGTTAAGGTATTCCTAGAATGTACTCTCTTGGAGAACCTTCTGAATCTTTTTTGGTCTCGAAGTCTTCCATATCCACGCTTTTCCAGTCAGGATTTCCCTCTGTGCCATCTACCTACTGGTGATGAAGCCTTTTTAAAAAGAATGTTTTGTTATCATCTCCAAGGTCTTTTTTCAAGCAACTCTCAAAGCTGGGAACTTTCTTATTTGACTACGCTCATATTTTGCCCCCACCACCCAGCTGAATTATGTATTGTCAGCAGTTTAAATTCAGTAAAAATATTTTGGCAAATAGATGTCCAATGCCTTAAAGATATGCCTCCTCAATGGATAAAGCAATCACATTAGACTCTCTTGCTCTAAATTATATTCATTTTTTAAAGGAAAGGCGACATTTCTCCGTCCTCAGTACGTGTTGGTCCTCCAGGTCACGCAGTCTCCAGGACCCAACACGGCACCAAGGGCGCAGGTGTGTAGGCTGCGCTGACTTTCTCACGACTTGCTGCTTGCCAGCGACTGAAAGATGCCTTCTTAGTGGGGGACAACTTTATTTTTAGGATGCTAAAATTGAAAAAAATGTGCATCTTAGAATTGACACAATATAGCCTATTTTACCCAAAATTTGAGTTTATTTTTTAATGTCCCCCCTAACCCTTGTCACGGGCAACAGAAAGATCTGCTCCACCTTCAACACCTTCTTCCTCCCCAACCAGAGCCTATTGCATCCATTCTCCCCTTTTACCCACTCCCATCATTTTCATTCAAGGTCCTCTTCTTTCTCTCTTAAGCGGTTGCAAACACCTCCTCACTTACCTGTTTGCCATCTAACAATTTCCCCTTCAATTCTTTTTGTTACCCCCACTGTGATCTTTCTACTACCCAAACCTGAATGCGTCAGTCTCCTCAAACTCTTCCCTGGATCCCCATTATTTAAAGAGTAAACTGCTTAGCTTAACATGCAGTTCCTGCTACATTCTGGGCCCTATCTGTTGGTCCAGTAGTATCTTTCTCATGTTCCATTCCAGACACATCTGATTGGTGTTCTCCAAAAGTGCCTCGGATTTGTCCCCTGTGGGACTTGCCCCCTCTGGGATCCTGCATAAAATGTTTTCTATAAAATCTTTCTCTTCCTACTCCTAATGGAGGTTTCTCACAGAAGTGAAGTGTAACGCCCGTCTGGCCATGTTAGCATGGTGCAGTCATGGTTAAAGTTTTCTTTCTGAGTTGCCTATATTGGGTTAATATGCATGTGTACATATATATACACATATATAATGTACATGTATATACATGAATGCATATGGACAGTGTGTGTATATATACATATACACACATGAATAGATATACACATACACCTGCTTGTACCTTCAATTTTACTATCTTTTGCTGTAAATGGATATAGGAGGGCTACACAGGCCTATTTCAAGAATAAAAAATCACATGGTCTGAGAGTGCTGGCATTTGGAGACATCTGAGTGTAATAAATCAGCCCTAGGAACTGGCACCAGGCAATCCTGGGTCAAGCTGCGGCTCTGTCGCTTGCTATCTTGGTGACCTTGGCCAGAAAGGCGGCCTCCCTGACTTCAGCTTCCTTATGGTTCCGAGCCAACGTGAGCCTCCAGGCACCTTATGGAAGCCCCTTCTCCAGGAGAGGAGGATGCTGGGAAACCTACTTTCCTAAGTCCTCAGAGCTCTGACATTTCTGTCCAGCTCCTTTTCTCCTCAGGTCCCTGGTTCAGGTTTTGGGGAAGGACAAATTCTTTTCTTTCCTTTCATACCATGTACTTAGAGCTGGGAAGAGGCCAGCTGGCGTGGGCCCACATTCCCAGCCCTTCTTCGGCTCCACGTGCCCGTGTGACTAGCTCTTCACTGAAGCAGTGCTAGTGGGAGAGATGCATGCCATGCTGGGGTCAAGGCTTTTAATTTCCAGGGGCCTTATCCATTCTCTCTTTTTGCTTTTGCTGGAGCTGGAGGCAGATGGTAACATGGTCCTCGACCAGTCGTTCTCAAATTTGTGCGGGCATCAGAACCCCCTGGGCAGCTGGTTAAAACACAGATCACAGGCCCCCACGCCCACCATTTCTGATCCAGTCGGTCTAGAGGAGGACGGGGCAGGGGCATTTCTGACAAGGCCCAGAGTGAGAAGCTGATGCCGTTGGTATGGGGACCACACTTGGAGAAGCATTGTCCTAGGAGATGGCAGAGCTGCAGCACGGAAAGGTCTGGGTATGTGAGTGACTTCGGAGGCTGCGCACAGCAGCCCTGACCAGGAGCTACACCCGCCTGTGACTATTACACGAATAAGAAATAAACTTGCGTTGCAGAGTTTACAGATTTTGGTGAGTCTATGTATATTGAGGCAAGTTGATCTATTCTTAAAAGCACCATTCCAAATATTCACAGGGCAAGGCCCAGACCCATTGCTTGGCTGCCGTCTATCTCTCTGTCTGGTCTGGACCCACTTTTGAATCCCCCTCCGCACCCTCCCAAGTATTATATCTGATAACAACTGTGTCATTGCCCAGAGACAGAGAGTGCCAATCTCCTACAAGTTCTCTTGCTTCCTGACACCTATGTACGGACAGTCTCTACAGAAACCTAGCATTCCTTCCCACCCACTAGACTTAGTAATGGAGCTTCTGGCCTCAGCCTCCTGGAGCAGCTCATCCCCTCAGTCCTAATTAGTTGCCCCTTGTTGCTGCCCTGGACAGCTTCTGCCCATCCCCCCTGTGTTTGGGAGCCCCCTGCCTCCTTGCAGTAGGGGACAGAAGGCTAGAGTAGGCATTCATCCACTGTGTCCCTGATTCCTCAGTCCTCAGAACAGCTCCCTGCACAGAGTAGATGCTCAGTGTCTAAAATCAAAGCCACAGCGACCATTTGGAGAAAGAGGTTGGGACAAGTTGCAGAGTAAGGAATGACAGATGGTAGGGGGATGCAGTCTCCTTGGTCAGTGATCACAGCCAAGAATAATACACAGGTCAGGTGTTTCCACAGCCAAGTCCATGGAGTCTTGTTTTGTTAGAATTCAGTCTCTCAGATATAACAGGGAAATTATATGATAATTACATATTAAAAGTGTAGCAAGTATTAAGAGATCACTAGTTCAATGTGCATATGGAAGCTCAAAGCAGGATTCATGCCATTAACTCAAATTACATGAGCCAAAAGTCTGCCATTTCCTTCCTTTTAACCGGCACATCAAGGAAAACAGGGGCTTTCATTGGATTATTAAAAGGATTTAATTAACATGGAATAATTCACAGGCAGACAACCGATAACGGAATAATTAAAATATAGTTTGCTAAAATACACATTAGGCAGGTAAACACGGTACTCAAATTCTCCAACAACCACATTAAAATTATAACTAAACAATAGAACAACCATCACTCAGAACTACCTGAAATCTAGCTGAATGGAAGTCCTACAACTAGGGATTTAAACAAGAAGCCACATCAAGACTGGTAGGTAGGGCAGAGACTTAGATCAGACTGGTCCCAAACCTACATGAGGTGATTTAAAATAGGGAGGGGTACCTTGGCTGTGGAGGTGTTCACTGAGAAGCAAGGGGTCCCAGCTACACACAAGGTAGCTTTATCCCAGAAAGAAGTGCTGGAAGAACCCATCGTTCCTTTTCTGAGCCCTGCGTCACAGAGCTAGCAGGCGGGCGCCGTATCTGAGTCTCCATCAACCTAACTCACGCTGTTTGTCCTGCGCTGGTGATTCCCTGAGACCCTGCCCCACCCGACTGACAGGCCCATGCCATTTCCAGTGGCTTTTCCATATAAATGGCTCTCTTGCTCATGCTTTGGACTTTCCTAAAATCTCTCAAACAAGCAGCATCTGGCCTCTGTGTATTCCATACTTCTGGTTAAGTAGCCCCAGACCTGGAACTAGCTACGGCCAGCCTTGGTTCACAGCTTGGCGTCTCCTGGGCACCTCCAAACTCAGCACAAGTAACAGCCATCTGCAGAATGCTCTGTAGCTCATGCTGCATGGCCCCAGACAGGGTGTAGGTAGTAGCCGACCTTGCACCTCCTGGGAGGCCCCAGAGCCAGTGCAACTGGTGGACAGCTTCAGACCATGCTGGATTACAACTTACCCCCTCCAACAGCAACATGTTCAAGGGGCAGACTCAGTGAGCACCAAAGCCCCACTGAAGCAAGTCCTGCTCTACGGGGTTGGCTCCTGCACAGCAGCTCCTCCGCTGTAGTCGCAGCCGGTCCTTGCAGCAGATTGGCCTGGGGGTCAGTCCCTCCCAGTGATGCCAATAGTAATCAAGGTTCAACTACCACAGGACAGTGTGCACAGCCCACGCAGGGGCGCACCTGGAACACAAAGCTCAAGTGACTGAGGAGGCTGTGTCACTGGGCCCTACAAGACCCCTACTACACATGGGCCACTCTACAAAGTCTGGAAGATGTAGCAGCTCTACCTAATACACAGAAACAGGGAAGCAGATAAAATGCGGAGACAAAGAAACAAGTCCTAAATGAAAAGACAGAAGAAGTCTCCAGAAAAAAAGGACTAAGTGAAATGTAGGCAAGCAAACTACCAGATATAGAGCTCAAAACAAAGGTGATAAGGATGCTCAAGGGACTTAGTGAGAACCTCAACAGCATGAAAAAGGACACAGAAGCCATAAAAAAGAACCAGTCAGAAGTAAAGAATACTTTACAAGGGATCGGCTGCAGAGCAGATGAAGCAGAGAATCAAATCAGCAATTTGGAATAGAAAAAAAGCAAAAAACACCCAATAAGAACAGCAAAAAGAAAAAAGCATTTAAAAAATGAGAAGAGTTTAAGGAGCCTCTGGGACAACTTCAAGCATATCAATATTCGCATCATGGGGCTGCAGAAGGAGGCCCAGAGAGTCCCAAACAAGATGAACTCAAAGAAGCCCACTCCAAGACAAATCATAATTAAAATGCCAAAGGTTAAAGGCAAAGAGAGAACTTAAAAGCAGCAAGAGCAAAGCAGTTACATACCTACAAGGGAACTACCATAAGACTGTCAGCTGATTTCTCAGCTGAAACTTCGCAGGCCAGAATGGACTGGTAAGAAATATTCAAAGTGATTAAAACCAAGGACCCACAACCAAGATTACTCAACCCAGCACAGCTATCATTCAGAATTGAAGGACATATAAAGAGCTTCTTAGACAAAAAAAAAAAAAAGCTAAAGGAGTTCATCACCATCAAAGCAGTAGTACATGAAATGTTAAAGGCTCTTCTTTAAGAAGAAAAAAAAAGATAGAAAATATAAACAATAAAATGGCAATAAATACATATCTGTCAATAATTGAATTTAAAAAACAAGACAAACAAGCAGAACAGAAAAAAATCATAGATACAGAGAATATTTTAACCGTTGCTAGATGGGAGGGGGCGAGGGATGGGTGAAAAAGGTTAGGGAATAAAGAAGTACAAATTGGTTGTTACAGAACAGTCATGGGGATGTAAACTAGAGCCCAGGGAACACAGTCAATAATATTCTAGGAAGTATGCATGGCGTCAGATGGGTATGAGATTTATCAGGACAATCACTTAGTAAGTTATATAATGTCTAATCATTGGGGGTTACTCCTGAGCCCAATATAATATTGTATGTCGACTGTAATTGAAAAATAAAAAATAATTTAAAAAAGAAAGGCACATGAATTGGTTACCAATGATCACGGTTTGTTCCCCTTTAAGGGACGAAGATGTGTTCAGGAAGAGACGTCGCTCTGCGCAGAGGCACATCTCCCTGTTCATTTGGCTCAGCACTTCATCAGAAGGAAGGGCAGACCCCGTCACTCTACAATCCTAGAAAACCGGGGTGAAAGAGGGCACAAATGAGGGTGTCGCTGCACCCCGGGCATGCAGTATGGTGCGGGGGGGCACCACACTGGGGGCCCATAGGCCTGGGCACTCCTCTCTGGCTCTCCTCTCAATTCACTGTGTGTGTCTCCCCTGCTTAAAGCTGCTCTTGTCTCCCCTTACCATTATGGAAACTCCAAATCCCCGTTACCTGATATATTATGGTCAGGCCCTTGGCTATGTTTCCAAGATTATTGACCTTGCCCATTCCACTCAGCCATGCGGAGCTTCTGCTGTACCTTGAGTTTATCAAGTCTGTCATCGCCACAGAACCTTTTCGCTTGCGAGTCTGCTCGTGTGGGGCTTCATACCATTATGCACATCTCAGTTCACTCGACTCCTCAGGGGCCTTCCCCTACCACCTAACCTGGTGTTGCCCCCTTTATTTTCTATCCCACCATACTGTTTTGTTTTATTTTATTCACAGGTGTGATTATCTTGGATATTTATTTGTTCACCTGTTTGTTGTCTGTTTCTATTTACTGTAAGTGCTGTGAAAGCTGGTGCTAACCTGTCTTGCTGATGCATCGCAGTTCCAGTACCTAGGCCAGTGCCTGAACCACAGTAGGCATTCAATAAATATGTGATGCTTGAATGAATGGAAATAAGCCATTAGAATACAAAGCCCTTTGAGGGTCTGTCCAGTTCCAACATTTTAGGATGCTTGACCTTATACAAAACAAAGAGAGCCAAAAGACACACTGTGTCTTAACTCCTTTTTGACCTCTCTACTGGCCCTCAGCAAAGCCTTGCTTATGATGATCTTTCAGGGAGTGTGTGGGAATTGGGTTCCATCCAGATCTGCAATTCTAGAGTTTAAAAGCATCTATGATCAGAGCCGTGACTCCTGTTTACTTCCTCCTTTCAAAGCTATAATCATAGGGTCACCACTTTAAAAACTGAGCTCCTCCCTCAATCCTTTGTTACCTGCACATCAGCCTGCATCAGGGCATTCTAGCAAGACCAGGGCGCTCCCTTCAGGGTTCACGTGGCAAACCAGCCTGAATCATGGCTGACAGAAGCTGCCGCTGGCTGTTGGTGGGCATGCTTGTTTTTGAAATGAAGAGTACAGATCTTTGGAACTATGATAATACTTTCTTGGGTTGTGTATCTAGAACTCTGTCCTTCCCTCCTATAGGGGAACCTGTGAAATGCAGGGAATGATACAGCAGGTTTTAAATCTTCTTCCCAAAGGAGGTGGTAATCCTCCTCCCCGCACCCTGCCAAAGCTTCAGCCTACCCCTGCTCCATGGTGTGTGATCACATCTTCCTCCTCCACCTCAGTGACTTGGGTGATAATGGGGTCCACTGCCTGCCTGCCCCCTGTGAGCCCTCTCCTTCGCACGGGGTGCTTAACCGGAGCTCGCTGGGATAGCCTCGAGCCAAAGGCCTGGATGAGCTTCCCCCCGCCGGGGTTGGCCACATCCTTTCTTTGCTCTGTATTTCCTGCCTTTTTATCATTATGCAGCTTCTCCTCCCAGCAGAGTAGAAATTCAAATTTCAGATACACGAACGAGGACTGATATCAATCAGTCCCTCTACGTGGTCCCATCCAGCTGAGTGAGGTTCCGCACAGTCATCTGGGGCCAGGCTCTCAGCTCATAATAAAGTATTAGTTTGCCTATTTTGTGCATACATTGTAGAAGTGGTTTATTTATGAGTCCAAATACGGAAGGATCAAAAGGCATTATTCTAAAGCAGTGATTTTTAGCCAGTGTGCTGCAAGAGGTATGATGGCGCGCCTCAGGAATTTTTAAAACACGTACTACCTGGTTATTTAGTCAGGGGAACTGACCTCTTTCCCCTTATATTGTCAAATAAAAAAAAAAATGACAACAGCCAACACAACGGTAGCTGCCTGGTGTGAATGAATAAAAATTATACTTTTTTTTTGTCAGATCGGCAAAAAAAAAAAAATATATATATATATATTTTTTTGGTGTGCTGCAGAATTTTAGTAATTAGTTTATGTGTGCCATGAGATGAAAAAGGTTGAAAATTGCTGATCTAAAGTAAACCTTTTGTTACGGAAAAATGAAACGACCAGACACTGAGGGGTTTAGGAGCAAGATCTTTATTTACGTGCACAGGCCCAGAGGAGACAAACTCCAAATTCTGAGCCCAGAACAATAGCCCTGCATTCCTTTTATGCTGGGCCAAGTGGGGGAGGGTCTTGGGAGGTGTGGTACAGGTCTGAGAAGGGTCCTGGGAGGCGTGGTATAGATTTGGCGCAAAGGGGTTTACAGAGACAGGAGAGAAGCATTTACAGCATTAGTCAGGGCAATTAGCATTTCGTCTTTGGTATCAGCCTTGATTCCCTCTACACTTTGAAGCAGCATCTCCTTTTTAGGTTCGCGATCACAAGCTTTGCTATGAGCTGCCATGTGGGTGCTGGTGGGGAATGCTGGGTGACAGATGAGTGGCCAAAGCTTTCATGGGAGTGGAGGGCAAACATGTATGACTCGGATGTGGCAGGACTACTCACGGTGGACACCTGCAGTGATGTGAAGGGACCCTCATAGTTAGCACACATATTGAAACGGTTCTTGCTTAACAGCTTGGGACAGGGAGCACCTGTTTTAAAGCCCTATTGCATCCGAGATAAACAGCAAAGAATCTAGAGCCAGCCAGTGTAGTTGAGTGATGGTTATATCACCTCCTGGCTGCTACTGGGGGCTGGTTTCCTCGTCTACAGATGGGAGAAATTGCATCCCTTATAACCTCGTGGAGAAGAGGTGAGGGGAGACTCTTAGCAGGGGCCGTGGGCCCAGCGTGAAGGAAGCAATAACATACTTCTGAGTCAGGGGGTGAAGGGTTCTAGACAGGGAATGTTAGAAGTGGGCCTCAGAGCATGACTCAGGGTTCAACAGGCAGAAAAAGCTATGGTGAGGATGGGAGTGCAGGAAATTTGGGTTAGGGTGGAAGTCAGAGGAGGGGGCTACATTTTAGGCAGAGCACAGCATGTGTGAGGCCTCTGTGTGGCTGGCCCATGAGCCGTTGTGCAACAAGACTGTTAAAAAGGCAGCTTAAAGCTCTGCATGAGTTCAGTGCAAGGCTAAGAAATTTGGGCTTCTTTTGATGCAGAAAAAATTTTAAATATTTTTCTCTAGATGATATTTTTATATGTGGAAAAATAAACACTATTTATCTTAAGCTCAGCGCAGAAAACTTGAATGCCGAGAAAGTGCAAAGGAAAAACAATCCATGTAAACCCACTGCATAAAATAATTACTGTTAACATTTGGTCCTATGTCTTTCCAGCACTTTTTGATGAATATGTATGCTAGTCTAGCTTTACAAAAACGCCATCTAAGGAATCTTTTTGAGCAGGACACTAATCACAGTCAGGCTCACATTCCAGACAGATTCCTGTGGCAGCCGTCGGGAGGTGGCCCAGCGGAGGCTGCAGCCAGAGGTCAGGGTGCTGTCAGGCCTCTCTCTGATCTGGGGGAGGAGACATGAAGAGGGCCTGGGCGGGGCCGCACCCGCAGGGGCCACGGAGAACAGGAGGGACGGGATGCTCCAAGAAATGCCCCGAGACAGAAAACTACTTCCTGTGTGAAGTCAAACTTGAGGTCAACGATTCCAGCGATGACCAGCCTGACTGCTACGATTCTCTTCTCCAGACCCCTGGGCCGCTTCCTCATCTGACACACACAGCGTGGTCTTTCATTCTGGAAAACGCGCTTCTCCTTGATGACAATGAGATTATGGACCTTTTCTCTTGGTGCCTCCAGACTGCCCCCCAAACGCAAGTGTGCCTCTTTCAGAACCTGGTGGAGATTTGCAGACTGTTGGTCAGGGGTATCACCGCCCTCAAGGCCCCTTTGATGTAAAAGGCAGACATTGTCCTCACAAGGGAGCTTCGAGGTGGCTTTCTTGACTTGCAGAGGCCTCTCCATCGTCAGCCACAGAGAAGGCAGCCAGGCTGCCCTGGCTCCCACACCCCTCCCGTCACCAGCTGCCTCTGCTGCCACCAAGCTGTGCACAGAAAATGAAGGTTATCACAGAGGAGCCCGAGGCTGGTCTGAGAAATGAGATGTGCTGTGGGTGATGAAGGAAGATTGAGAGACCGGATAATTGAGGGTCTAAGCACATGGCTCTGCAGACAGCCAGGATGGGTTCACAGCGTGGACCGCATTAAAATCCCATCACCCATCGCGTCCCGGGTCCTCAACTGCCTCGCTTCAAGTGCTGTTTTATAAGCAGTGTTTTCAGAAAGTTAACAAATCTGGAGGGGCTCTGAAAGCGAAAGGACCTCTGCTGAATAGCTGTTCTCTCACCAGAGGAAATGAGAGATGGTTTGCCTTGTAACCCAATTTCCAAAGCCTATTATTACACCGCGTTGAGAAGATTTGCCTCCTGCCAGGCTGCGCAGGGGCTGGGCCAGCTTCGAAGCCAAGCTTGGGGATCAGTGGGCACTTGCTGGGGCCAGGGAGGGTGATCGAGAGGGTGGGGTCAGCACCATCTCCTTTCACTGACCTTTTATCCAAAGGTCTTTCACCGACTCACGCGTTTTGCACTGATTTTCTTCCATGAAACCGTGAAATGGAAGGTAGCATGGCATAAGAGTGATCGCATGGGCTCGCTGTCCAGCAGCCTGGGTCCGGGCCCAGCTCGGCCGCTCTCCTACCCACCACCTGACCTGCAGCTGCCCCATCCGGAAAAACGAAGGACTGCGCCTGCCCCGAGGGCTGCAGGACGCGGGAGCCAGGCCGCACGTGCAGAAAGCCTGGTTCACTTCGGCCTCTGCAGATCGACTTCTCTGCCCTCTTGTCCTCCAGGGAGCCCGAGATCGTGGTTCAACCGAAGATCAACCAGTGTGATTCGTTCACCTTTTTCGGTAACAATTTTAGGGCAGCGACGTGTCCAGAGGAATGCCATGGCAGGAGTCTCGTTGGTAAGGCGTGGCTCGTGACTGTAGAAATGTTACCGCAGGGAAGAGCCACGGGGCTCCCTCGGGCGGCCCTAGAGCTGGGAGGGGAGGTGCATTTGACAGGAGCCTCTTCTGCCTCCAGAGCCTGTGTCCTGGGCCCACTGGGCAGTGTCTCCAGAGGAGGGGTGCCAAGCAGCAGTGCTGTCTGCAGTATTCAAGTGCAGACGACACTAAGCTGGCATGGAGAGGTGGAAATTGAACATGGGGTTTATTTGGAGATCTAGAAAAATAAGTCATAATAATAACAACCAAGGAAACCTTTCCTGCCTCAGTAGAGGCCCCAAGACAACAATGTTACAACTCAGTGAGGGGTCAACCTGCTATGTAAGACTTGCAAAAGGAAGTAGAAAAAAATGCTTTAGAGCTCTTAACCTCTTCACCCTGATAAAGGAAACTGGGGGGAGAAAGATCCTTTAACACCACGTAACATTTATTGAGTTCTTTCCACATAACAGGCATGGAATGGTACGCTTTAAATATTTAACCCAATTAGCTCTCATAATATTATTAAGTAGTAACTACTATTATTATTACTGTTGTGGTGGTTATTATTATTCCTCTTTTGGTGATAGAGAAAGCTAAGCTAAGAGAGATAAAGTAACTCATCCTCATGTCTCAAATGTACTTGTGAGGCTTAAATGAGTGTATGAAACACCGTGTAGAAGTGGAAGGACACACTAAAGATTTCTTTTTGCTGTTTGCAAGAAGCAGGTGGCAGTGAACCCGAGTCCCCCTTGCATTTCTCCTGCAACTGAATTCCCTTTTCAAGCACAATGTACGCATCCATAAGCCCAGGAGCTGCCCAGTAGTATGCCCATCCACTGGGCAGCAGTGCCGACAAGCACTGAGCCCTGGGGGGATTACTCAGGGGGCTTGTGAAGACCCAGTGGGACGGTGCCTGGGGAAGGGAAAACTTCACACACTGGAGGCTGAGGCTTTAAGCTGCTTGAAGAGTTTCCTGTGGATGGAATTGTTCTCCTTGGAAAGTGGCTTTAGCTGGAGGCAGTATTATTTGGTTGAATTTGATTCTACACAAAGATGGTACAGTCTCCATCCTAAGTGAGTTTACAGTTAAAGGGGGATGCGGGAAAACAGTAATGAAATAAAACAGTAATAAGCGTGACTCTGTGTGCATGTGCCTGTGTTGTGTGCATATGATACACGTGTATGTTTGTGTGTGGTGAGTGGGGATCAATTGAAAGAAGTGACTGTGGAAGCCTGGGCTATTATAAAATGAAGGTACCCACCTTGTAGATAAGGTACACTTAAGGGAGATGACATTCCAGCAAGTGGGAACAGAGTATGGAAAGATGTGAAGTGGCCTGGGTTTGCCAACTCAAAGACCATCAACCTAACACACGGAACCCTTCTGAAACCTGTATCTGGGGTCATTTTCACACGGATCCTGTATCTTCTGTGGTTTCTGTGAAAGGCGTTGATGGGCGAAGGAGGTGCTGTCTGAAAGGAAGGAATGAGCAACCTGGCTGAAGGCAGGAAATGCTACCAGAAGGTACATCTATTCCCCGCCCCCAGGGAGGAGTCCACGCCCAAAGCTGCCCAGGGACTGAGCTCATGGGCAATAAGGCCGAGTGATACCTCAGACTTTGCTTTATGGAGACAATGAGACTTTGGAGACTTAAACACATCTGAAATGAACCAGCAGCCGTGAATGAAAGGGAAGGAGCCTATTACATGTCAAGTAGGGGCTGGGGGTTTAAATACTTTCTTATCCTGATACTCTCAATAACTCTGCAAGCTACCTCTTATTATCTCCATTTCCCGGATTATCAGCGAGAGGTAGATTTGAAGATTAAATCCAGGTCTTTCTGACTCTACTCTCTGTTCCTCAGCTGTTCTAACCTCGTAAGGACTTAAATTTGAAAATCCCCGCAGATGTCATTGAGGCTTATTTTGAGGCTTTATTAGAAAAGGCCTAACATTTAAGTCTTTAATCCATTTTGATTTTCTTCTTACATGCGGTGTGAGAAGGTGGTCTACCTTCATTTTTCTGCACCTATCTCTCCAATTTTCCCAACACCATTTATTGAATAAACTATTTTCAGTCCATTGTATGTGCTTGCTTCCTCTGTCAAATATTAATTGTCTATAAAGACATGGGTTTATTTCTGGGCTCTCTATTCTGTCCCAGGGATCTATGTGTCTGTTTTTATGCCAGGACCATGCTGTTTTGATAGCTATGGTCTTGTAGTATAATTTGGTATTAGGTAGCGTGATTCCTTCAACTTTGTTCTCCTTTCTCAAGATCACTGTCGCTATTCGAGGCCTTTCCTGGCTCCATATAGATTTTTGAAATATTGTTCTAAGTTCTGTGAAATACATCATTGGTATCTTAATAGGAATTGTGTTTGTATCTATAGACCTAAATGTTAGACTGAAACCATAAAAATCCTAGAAGAACACATAGCCAGTAAAATCTCAGACATAGCTTGTAGCAATATTTTTTCTGATATATCTCCTCAGGCAAGAGAAACAAAAGAAAAAATAAACAAATGGGACTATATCAGACTAAAACTGAAAAGTTTTTGCACAGCAAAGGAAACTATCAACAAAATAAAAGACAACCGACTGAATGGGAGAACATATTTGCTGATACATCAGATAAGGAGTTAATATCCATAATTTATAAAGAACTTACAAAACTCAGCACCAAAAAAACAATTCCTTTAAAAAACGGGCAAAGGACCTGAATAGACACTTCTCCAAAAAGGACATACAGATGACCAACAGACATAAAAAAAGATGCTCAATGTCACTAATAATCAGAGAAAGTCAAATTAAAACCACAATGAGATATCGCCTCACATCTGTGAGAATGGCTATTATCAATAAATCAACAAACAAGTGCTGCAGAGGATGTGGAGAAAGGGGAACCCTTTTGCACTGTTGGTGGGAATGCAGAGTGGTGCAGCCACTGTGGGAAGCAGCATGGAGGTACTTCAAAAAATTAAAAATGAATCTGTCTTATGACCCAGTGATTCCACTTCTGGGAATTCATCCAAAGAAACCCAAAACACTAATTCAAAAGCACCCCTATTTCATTGCAGCGTTATTTGCAATTGACAAGATCTGGAAAGAGCCCAAGTGCCCGTCAGTAAATGAGTAAATAAAACAACCATGGTTCATCTGTACAATGGAATACTACTTGGCTGTAAAAACAAGAAAATTTTACCCTTTGTGGTGGCATGGGTGAACCTGGAGGACATTATGCTCAGTGAAATAAGCCAGTCAGAGAAAGACAAATACCATAGGATTTCACTCATATACAGAATCTAATGAACAAACTGAACTAACAAGCGAAATAGAGACAGGCTCATAGATGGAGAGTGAGCTGACAGCTCTGGGGTGGGGGTTAGGGGGTGGAGGAATTGAGGTAAAAAGAAAAAGGACTCATGGCCATGGATGCCAGTGTGGAGACTGCAGCGGGGAGGGAGGTGGGTGAAGGTGGAACAGGGTGTGGTGGGACAAATGGTAATGGGAAAATACGATTCAAGAAGAGAAGAAAAGAAAAACACTATAAATTAGAGTAATTCACCAACCATTAAAAAAAGAAAGAACGGAAAGGTCTAGAGTAGTCCTTACACTGGGATCTAAGTCAGAAAACATTTTCTTAAGGGCCAGAGAGGAAATATTTGAGGCGTGTTGGCCATATGACCTTCACAGCAAATAATCAACTCTGTCACTATCGCTTGACTGTAAAGGAATGGGCATGGATGTGTTCCATTAAATTTTTATTTACAAACATAGGTGGCTGTGCTTATGAATTATTGTTGTAATTATATATTGATCATTACAGGGGCCATTACTTGGGGACCCCTGCTATAGGACACGGCTGTGACTCCTCAGGTAGGGCCCTGCTGAGGTCTTTGCTGGATCCCCAGATGCTAACAAGGTCTCTACACGTTGGCTGGCCCAGAATGCAGCACCTCCTAGAACTCCTCGCCCTCTAGCATTTCTGTTCCACTTTCAGCCTCGTAGCAGCCCCTCCCGGCAAGCTTTTCGCAGCCTCGCCCTGAGCACCTGCAGCCTATTCCTCCTGCCACTGAGTTCTGGGGACCCCTGTGCACAGCTCCCTCCTCTGTGACGGCCTGCCTCCCAGACCCCAGTCTCTTCAGCAGCTCCGGAATCTGATCCCTGTCTCCCCAGGTCCATGGGAATATCATACTTTTGGGCGCTCTACTTCCCTCCATTGCAGTCGGGAAACTGTCCCCAGATGGGGGAAAGGTTTTTCTCTTTTTCAGGGATCATGGTCTTGTGGTGGCCATTGCCACTGCCAGAAAGCAGTCTGCTTCCGTGTTCAGTCCAATTACACCGTTATTTATGGCAGGGGGTTGGTCTGGTGCCAGTTTTCCTGTCACTGGTCAATGCGGCGATCCCCACAATCGCACCTGTCCTCCTCAGCCATTCCTCACTGTGCAGCCAAAATGCTCTTTCCCGTCTAATCATCTACTCATCTTCAGTGCCTGCCCTGAAGTGGCTCAATGACTCCTTATTGCTCTTAAGATGACATGTAAGGGGCAGGATCTGTTTTGCCCATCGGTGAATCCCCAACATGCAGCATAGCACCTACCTTGTAACAGGTGTGTAAATGAATATTTTTGAGTAAATGAATGAATGAATGGGAAATGACATGTGTGGCGGAGAGAACAACATGAGCAGAGGGAGGGAAGCAGAGGCTAGCATGGGGAATGGTGAGCTACTCAGTAAAATTCCAACTCAAGATGTTGACTGCAAATGACTCAATGACTTCATGTGTATAGAAAATATGACAACTGAAGACCACAGAACAAAAGTCCTTCAACCATTTCCTCAGCATGAAGCTCTTGAAATGGACAGACCTGTCTAGATAAGGCAAAGAAAGCTTTCCTTGGACCTGGGGTGGTTGTCCCCACAGACAGACAGATGGACGTATGTGCAGGCAGAAGGAATCATCACTTTGCTAAAAATAAAATCCCAGCCAGTTTTTCACAGAGATCCTAAAAGAAGAGAAAATGGACCCACAGTAAGCACCGCATGTATGTAACATTGTTGTCCTCCCCACATCAGAGAAAGGGAATCACCTTGGAGACCAAGTCCTTTCCCAGACAGGGGAGGAAGTGACTAAGGAAACTGCTACTTTGGAAGCAAGTAAGGCCCCAAAGGACTCATGAATTGATTAAATACATTTGACGGCAAATCTTAGATACGGAAAATTAGCATTTGTGATAATCAGGGAAGGGAAAATTGGGATTTGGGCAGAAATATCCCAAAGACCTCTTGGAAGGTAGAGTTCGAAGAACTTTAGTCAGCAGAGGTGTAAGTCTGTGGTTGGGGACTCTGGGAGGAAGAGCTCAGAAGGGATCAGAAGTTCTCTAAGCTGTGGTTTTAACTGTCCCCTAGCGAACACTCCCAAAGCGACAGAAGCAGTAGATGTGGAGAGGAGTGAGAGAGGCTGCTGGGCTGGTCCCTAAAGAGGGCAGAAGAAGGGGAGGGACATTCGCATTCACTGAGTATCCTTGGGGTGAGGGCGCTTGCTTGGGGATTACATGAGATAGCTCACGTCGCCTTCATCATAACCCTGTAAGGCAGTTCCTATGGGTCCTATTTTAGAAGTGAAGAAACTGAGGCTTAGGTAAGTGAAAACATCTGCCAGAAGTCAGCAGAATTGTGATTGGACCCAGGTTTGTCTGATTCCGAAGCACACGGTCCTTCTGAAATACCAGGCTGTCTGTCCGGTAGGTGGCACGTTGGTGGGCAGTCTACATTTTCAGGGGTCAGGTCTTTCTCCCTCCTGGGTAGGCTACTGAATGCAATGTTTGTACTGGTGTCACTTACTGATCAGAATCCTTTCCGTCTCCCTCCCCTGAGTAACAACAAGAGAATTTATGTATGTATGTCATGTCCAAAGACCAAATTCTGGCTGCACCAGGGGATCCTGAAGGAACAGGCACACATCCAGGCATGTGCGTGTGCTTGGTGTCATGCTTGGGTTTAAAGACCAGTTAAAGAGAGGCATTGGTCTCACATAGAACTAATAGCATTTGAAGGTGCTCACTAAGCTCCTTACCGTGCAATGCGACATTCATAAAATTCATTCCCGCCTGTAGCAAGGCAGGCCCACTTTCCATTCGCCAGCCGGTCTCAGTATGGCAGGGAGTTTGCTTTAAGGACCAGCGTGGAAAGAGAAGGTTAAACAGAAGCACAGTGTAGAAACCCGTGGACCCTGCTTCCACGGTCCGCGGTGTTTGGAGTGCCACAGTGTGCGGGACACCGTCCATTGTCTTTACTCGCTGGCCTTTTTACTCAGGGAAATGTGGGACATCAAATAGACCATACGCTGGTGACTCTGTGTGTTCACGTTGAGAGGAGAGAAGTCAGGAGGGGTCTGGAAAAGACGTGTGTGCAAATGTGGCAAGGAGCAGAAACCCAGCAGGGATTGCTGGTTTCCTAGCAATCGATGACCAATATTCCTCAGGGACTATTCCCAGAAGAGCAGATTATTTTAAAAATAGACGCTGGTCTTGGTTCAGTTATTGACATCGCCTTACGCAGGGCTGTGTGTGCGAGCACACCAACTCCCCCGCCCGCCACCCTGGAAGGTCACAGAATCTTGGCTTCGGGTTTGGATGTTCACGTTCCTGGGACTCCTTTCAGTAGTTCATTCCCTGCTTTGCCAGATTCCTCAGGGATTATCTCAGGGTAGCTGCTCCAACCCAAGGCCATTTAAGGAGTTTTTTTCCACCGGTGAATCAAAGGGGGGCAGTTGTTATTCTCAGGAGAGTCAGCACCATTCTCTAAGGCTCAGCTCAAAGGTCACTCCTTGGTGGAAACCCTCTCCCAGTTGCCCAGGGCCAAATGCCCTTCCCATCTTCACCAGCACTCCCAAATCTGACCTGCCCTTAAAGCACGTTTTCCTAGATGGCCATTTGTTTTGTACAAGGGCTATGTTCCCCAGTAGAACAAGGGCTTCTTGATTACATCTTATCTGTCTCTTCCCAGTGCCCAGTGCAGACCTAGTGTAACAGTAGGTGCAAAGGAAGGCTTGTTATATGACCGAATGAGTAGACAGAGTCCCAGAGATTTCCCATTTTCTCTCAAGCTGCCCTCCCCATCCCTAATCATCAGTGCTGTCTTTTCCCTCCTGGAAGAAAGCAGACAGTAAGACCACAGTCCAGGACTAAGACTGCTGATGTCATTGCTGTGTTAGCACAGAAACTGAAATGCTACCGTCCTGCAGGGCCACCACCTGGAGAGGGCAAGACACACCCTTGTGTGTCCAAGTGGGTCTTGCCTGAAAGGGGGTATCATTTCTGGAACCAACTGCTTGGGGGAAGAGAAGCTTCTCAGACCAGAGCTGGTGTCTGTGAGCTGGGGACGGGGGTGGCTTACAGGAATGGGGTTCTCTAAGCTGGGCCTTCAAGGGGTTGAAATGTCATGAAGTTGCTTCTGCCTGAGGTGGTACCATCTATTTGCAGTCAATCCAGAAGCTAGGAGGTGGGGTATCAGGAGGTGGGCTGGGAAGGGAGGCCTCCAATGGCACGTGGATCCCCTGCTGGAAGCAGAGGAGTAACTGAGTCTGAGCGTTGCCCTCTTTGTTCACTCTCCGCCTTCCTCAGGATTCGGTCGATTGCCCTGCGTACTCTGGCTCATCCCAGCTGCTTCGTAGGGGAGCCACAGGGTTTGTCTGAGACCAGGCTTGGAGCCGTGGGCTCTGAGAAGAGCCATTACAGGCAGGGGGCTCAAGGCGATGAGAACTCCGGCGCCAAATGGAGCCACGGTTGCCAGCCAGCTGCCCCTCCCACCTGAGAAGCTTCCCTCCAAAGCCTAAACTCTCTAGGTTTGTTCTACTTAACATGATGAGGTTTCTCTGCTTCCCAGAACTCAGGCCTTCTGGGAAGCTGGCAGGTAGTGGTGCTCCAGCTAGCATTTCAGCATTTGCTCTGTATCAGGCATTTTTTAATCCACCCAGTAGCCCTGTTTCTTTTTTTTTTTTAATCGATTTTTTTTTTTGAGAGAGAGAGAGAGGGAGGGGGTGGGGAGAGTGGGAGGGGGGTGAGAGAGAGAGAGAGAGAGAGAGCGAGAGAGAGAGAGATGGATTTGTTGTTCCGCTTATTTATGCATTCACTGGTTGTTTCTTGTATGCACCCTGACTGGAGGTTGAACCCGCAGCCTTGGTGTACCCGGCTGACGCTCTAACCCACTGGCCTAGCCGACCGGGGCAGACTTGTGATACAGGCATTGTTTTTCTCATCTTACAGCGGATGAAACTGAGGCCTAGCAAGAAGTGTCTGCTGACAGGACGGATGTGCGTCAGAAGTGAGAATTAGATCCAGGCTCCCACATTCCCAACCCTGGCTCCTTCTGATTCCTGCCTTTGAGTCATCTACAAAGTACATTATATAGCTCTCCCTCCCGCCCCGGTCTGGCCTCCAGCACACCCCTGGGGCACTTTCACTTTTACTAAGTGCGGAAGGCACTTTGGACCTTGCCCTGTTCCTGTCTTTATAAGCTGCATGACTCAGGCGTGCTTCCGAGTGATTCCACCCAGACCCTGTGGGGCGCTGCGGGAGGAATGGGAAAATGCCCTTTGCCTGATCCTGTAGGCACAGCTCGCAGTCAAGGAACCAGTGTGGACTCGAGCCAGAAAGGATCTCAGAGACCATCTAGGGCAGCCCCATCACTTCGAACACTGGAAAACCAAGGCCAGGGAGGAGAGTGACCTGTCCAAGGCCATGCGTGGCAAATGAGATGGGTGGGGCAGTGGACACAGGCTCCCCGATCCCAGCCACCTGCCTTTTTCTTGGATTCTTTAGCCAGCAGGAATGCAGGGCTCTCCTCCTCTGCCTCCGTTTGGACAGCCCAACACTGCGTGTGGCTGCCGATGGGCAGCCCCAACCCTGGTACCGTGATCTTCTCAAAGAGATGAAGTGCCTAAGGGTCCAGTCGGCGATATTAGGCCTGACACTGCAGGGGTCATGCTTTGCTTTGGGGAGCAATGTTGCTCCAGCTCCCCGACAGGTGAGGCTGGGCCCACACGGGCGCAGAAGCTCTGCAGTCACGCGAAGCTAAGACTAACTGGAGAAAGGCACAGCGCTCCAAGACGTGAACACGCGGCCTCGCCTCTGCCTGCTTTCTTCTTTCATTTTAAAGCCTGTGTCCCTGCAGCCAAGTCAGCAATCCAATTAACTGAGATTTTTGAGGAAAGCCTCACAACCGAAAAACTAAAATCTCTATTAGGAAGGTCTGCCCTGCCTCATTAATCCACGGGTCAGTTTTCAATGGTTTGGGGGTGAGGCTTGCTTCTCCACCATCTCTAAGATGTTTCTAGAATGTTGATTGAAGGGGGCTGAGCCCTCAATTTTAGAGATGAAGATTTCTGCCAGCAGCACCACCCAGTTCTGCTTGAATTAATTATCCTTGTTATTTGGCGTCTTTCTGAAAACAGGAATATCTAAGGGTAGGGACGTGCCTTTATGCCCTTGAGGAGCACTGCCTTCCAGTTACACCTTGAGGTGCCAGCATGCCACCCCAGCCTTGTTCCTTGCCTGCCCTCGACTCTGACTCTGCAGGCAGTGATTCTCTCTCTCTCTCTCTCTCTCTCTCGCCCCCACCCCCTTCATTAATAACCAACATCCTCATATGAGCCGGCACACTCCTCAGACTGGGAGCCTCCTCTGCCTCCACTCTCTTGTTTGGGTTTTGAGACAATGATAGGAGTCGGGGCAGGTATTTGCATGCCCATTTCACAGGTGAGCAAACTGAGATTCAGTTAGGACACAGCTGGGACGAGGACATTCCAAGCAGAGGGAAGAGCACGAGCCTAGGCAGAAAGATGTGGAAGAATGTGGTACACCTCTGGGACTGGACGCAACTCGGTTAGAGGGCTCAGGGGTGCCAGGGAGAGGGTGCTGGGGTACAAGGCAGGCTAGGGGGTGGCAGAGCCAGGCCTTGAAAACACAGCTCCTGCCACCACAGCTATGCACTTCTTTGTAGAGGACGTCACCTCTTCACTTCCTGCGCCATAGCTGTCCCTGTGCCTTTGTCTTTGTTGTTCTCTGGAGTGATCTTCTGAGGTGGAACGGACACTTTTGGGCTGCCTTCCCAGCCTCCACGAATGTCTTCCTTCCCAAAAGAACCCGGAACCTGTTCAGATAACCATCCCTGCCCAACAGAGCCACCTGTTTCAGAGAAAGATGACCCTAAGCTCATTGTCCTTGGCAATGGGAAGGGTCACATGACCCAATTCTGGCCAATGACTGGGGAGGCAATCTTTTGGGAAGCTCCTGAAAAAAACCTCTCCTCTCTTCTAAGAGTCACAGGAGAAAGTCCCTCTTCTTCTCTGGATGTTGTCCTGTCTGCATGTGACACCCAGGGCTGCTGTGGGCCTCTTGCTACCAGCACGAAGATGAAGCGAGGGCTGAGGGCTGCTGATCCCTGAGCAGAGAGAGAACAGAGCCTGGGATCTTGGTGGCGCCATGAGCGCTGATTGTCGCCACCCTGGGGCCCAGCTTCACTCTGGACTCCCTGTTCCGTGAACTCCCAAAGGTCCTCTTTATGCCAGTGCCAGCGGGACTTTCTTTCTGGGAGCCAAGAGCACCTTACTGACTGGGGTTGTGCCGCACCACGCCCCTCGTACCTGTGGGTACCCTGGGGCCTTCCACACTCGGTGCTCACCTCCTTTCTCCCTCTCTCTGAAGGAGCCTCACTGTGTACTACAAGAGGAACTTGACGTGGAGAGGAGCTGGGGACTCTCCCAAGCTTAGTAAATACTCGGACAATTTGAGACAGTCACTACTTGTGTTTTCTGGTCATATATGCAGTACTAGACAGCCTCATGGTGGTAGGTCTTCCTTCTCCGACTGGAGGAACTGCCCTGTCTCCACCATGGTCCCTGCTGGAGGCGGGGAGGGCCAAGCAGCCAAGTTCTTGTCACTCGAACTTCTTCCTAACCAAGCTACGGCTGATTAAATCAGGCAGGAACATCAGACTCAACAGAGAAGCACCCTGGCCGCCAGCTGGCCTGGAAAGCATGGACTCTCTTAACAGAGAAAACATAAGTCAATCACAGCCCCTTTTGTCCAAGGTATTTGAACTAAAGACACAGAACAAAGTCTTCAGTCAGTTGAGGACAGAGATAAACAGACTCGGGAGGGGGTGTGGGCAGCAGGGTCACATTACATGTTACATTATTACGGCAGTGCAGTAATAGGAAGGTTTCCAAGCTCTCCTGAGCCGCCTTGAACCCAGAGGTCTTTCAGTTCTGGGCTCAGTATCCTCTCTCTCCAGGATTCCCTTCAGCACCCCTTGGCAACATCTCCCATCATCCAAGATGCCTTCCAACAGCCAGAGATCCAGTCCTTGGCGCAACGCACAGAGCCCTCGTGAGCTGCTTGCCTCCCACTACTGTCTCCCGGGCTCCTGAGCTTCTGAGTTGCCTCCACTTCCTGAGGTGTGCCATGTCCTTCCACATCTTTCTTCCTTGGCTTGTGTCATTCTCTCTGCTTAGCATGTCCGCATTCTTTGTCCGCCTGGTGAGATCACACTCATCTTCCAGAACCCACCCTCAACAGAACTGTTTACTCTTTTCCAGTATTTCTCTTGCATGCATTCATTCAGACACTATGTAGTGTCTACTATGTGCACTGTATTATCACTCTGAAAAAAAGCTGGACAAGGAGAGAGTGATGGGGTGGGGTGCATGGCTATTTCAGCCATGGCTGTCAAGGAAGGTGTCTCTGAGCAGAGCTTGGATGTGGTAAGGGAGTGACTTTGTGGGGATCTAGGGGAAGAGTGGTCCTGGCAGAGGCAACGGCAAAGGCAAAACCCCCTGGGGTGGGAGTAAGTTTGGTGGGAGTGAAGGCAAGTGTGGCTGGGGTGTAGTGAATGAGGGTGAGAGCAATGGTTACAAATGGGCAGGGGTGAAGTGATACAGAACTTAGTGGCCTCAATGGGCACCTGCAAAAAAATTTGGATTTTGGTCTGAGCATGAAGGGAAACTCGGGGTGGGGGGTGGTTGAGAAGAGTAGGTGCCGTGACTGGATCTGCATTTTGAAAAGGCCGACTGGGCTGCTGGGTTGCGAGAAGGTGAGTATGGAAGCAGCGTTCCAGGCAGAGATGATGGCGGTGGCAGTGGTGGGGCGAGGAGCTATAGGACTGGGATCTCCTGTGCAGAAAGAGCCAGCAAGTTTTGTTGATGGACTGGGTATGGGAGGGAGGGCGAGGGAAAGAGAGGAACTGCATTTCAGCTGGGGGCTTGAGCAACCTGGTGAATAGAAGCACCGTGTAGCTGGAGGGAAACAAATGGAGGAAATGAGTGCACTTGGGGGTGGAAATTGAGAGTTGGGTTTGAACCTAGCGCTTATCATCCATATCTCAGACTCCTTGAGGGGAGTCTCTATGCATTTTTCCACCTCTATCTCTTTCATTCTGCTTAGCACAGGTCCTCACAAACAATAGATACTTAGTCCATTGTTGCTGAATACTTTGATTTTCACAGTGTCTCTATTCTCAAAAAATTGTAAAATTGCACCGGGCTGGTGTGGCTCGGTTGGACCAAAAGATCACAGGCTCACTTCCCAGTCACGGCACACACCTGTTTCCGGGTTTGGTCCCGGTTGGGGCATGTATGAGAGGCAAAGGATCGACGTTTCTCTCTCACATTGATGTTTCTGTCCCTCTCTCTCTCCCTCTCTCTTTCCCCCTCCCTGAAGTCAATTAGCATGTTCTCGGGTGAGGATAAAAAAATGCAACTCGTAGCCAAATAACCTTTTTTGTTGTTGTTAGGTCACTCAATCACCACCAAACCATTTCATTCTTACTTTTGATGACTATTTAAATGGCATTGACCTGATCACCCTGTAGTTCAAAGTCTGTCTGGCCTCCTCCCTAACCTATGCCCTCCATCAGTTCTTTCATAGTCAAACAATTCAAATGGATGCCATCGGAGCCCTCAAATTAAAAACTCACTTTGGTGGGCTCCCTATTAGCATGCCTTGGTTCAGGGAGGTGTTATGTTCTGTTCCCCTTGGGTTGCGCCAAACTGGCCAATCAATCACCACTCAGATACTGAGCATCTTCTATAATACACCATTGTATTAGACCCCACTTTGCAGCTTACCAAGCATTTTTGTATAACCTCTCATTGGACTTATGTAACCAACCTCTGAATCCCTAGGGCAGATCTCCAGACATTAAATTTGTTATTTCTCTTCAACTCCTATAACTTGTAACCAAAGGTCTTAACTAAGACAGTTCCCTCTGCCTGAAATGTCCTGCCCTTCTTTTTGGCTTTGGAAGCTTCCACTTAACCTTCCAGAATAAGTTGAAATACCAAACGACACTCTCCCTGACCCACATGCAGAGTTACCCAGGCCCTGTGGATATGCCTGCCTTTTTAGTTATTGTGCTGTACTATGTAGCTATAGTAAAATGTGTAGTATATGTACAGGTATCAGTTTCCCCAGTAGATAGTATTTATTCTCCTTGAGGGGTGGGACTGTATCCCATTCATCTTAGAGTCCCAATGCCTGATATATCCTCCTACACATAGTTAGCAATCAATAAATTAATGACCATGTGGATATTTTAAAAGCTTGAGGTCATACTGTGGGGGGTTGTGCATATTTTGCTAAAGAATATGGACTTCAGCCTGTAGGAAAAAAAAAAGCCAGTGGAAACTTGATTTATATCACAAAAGGCAGACAGCAGGCTTGTTTCATAGAATTTATTTCCCTGAAAGCTGATGAGGTCTGATTTATGTCTTCCGTTGAAGGTCAGGTTACGGACTGTTCAACTCACTCTGTCTTTCTCTCTAACAAGGGCTTTCACGAGGATGGGATGGCAGGGATGGTGTCAGTTATACACAGCTCGTTTCTCTGTCTTATCCAGGGAACTTCAGGAAGTTTCATTTCAACTGATCGAACTTTCACTGAGCATTTACTATGTGCCTGGCACTGTGCTTTGTGCTGTGACAAGGCAGGATGGTTGGGAGCCCCCTTTGCCAAAACTCAGGAGGTGGGGCCTGGGGGCCTGTGTGACATGCTGGGTCTCCAGTCTTGCAGCCTTCATCCCATGCTGCTATGATTGGCTCCCAGTGGAGCTGGAGCCCAGCTGGGATCGATGAGCTCCTGTCACCCTCGTGACACACTCTCCTAAACCATTTCACAACACTCAGGCGAGCCTGCAGTGCCGAGCTGATGGGATGGGCCCCAGGGAGTGGGGCGGTGGAGAGCAGCAGTGGTGATGGATGTAAGTGTCAAAGCTACTCCCCAGAAGACTTAATTGACTTCCTCAGGCTCTTCCTTAGGCCACTTAGTCATCCGTTCATCCATCTACCCATGCATGCATCTATCCATGCATGAATTCCTTCATTTATTCATTCATGTACCCACTCTGATCTTTATCTTTAAAGTGCATTTCTGTGTATATTCATAGTTATATATCCATCCATCCATCCGTCCATCCATGAATTCCTTCATTTATTCATTCATGTACCCACTCTGATCTTTATCTTTAAAGTGCATTTCTGTGTATATTCATAGTTATATATCCATCCATCCATCCGTCCATCCATTCACCCTTTCATCCACTGATTCATATCTTTATTTTTAAGGCACATATATGTCCGTCCTTATTGATGCATATCCATCCATCCATCCATCCATCCATCCATCCATCCATCCATGTCTTTATCTTTAAAGTACATATCATTTCCTTGCTTAAAACCCCTGACTGGCTCTCATATGCGACAACGTAGAAGCGCAGTTGCTTATCTCAGCATCACAAATAGCCTTTACTTCCTGATCCTACCTACGTGGGCCCTCTCTTAGCTGTTTGGGTTTGCTCAGCTTCCCCTGCAAGCTGGATCTCACCCCTCTCCTTTTCTCCCACCACCTTCTTCCTCCCTAAGTGCTCTGCCCATCATTTCTATCCACTTTTGTTTGTTGCAATCCAACTCTCCATGCATTCAAATCTTCACCTCCCCCTGCACTGTTTATCTCCTGGGAGAGCCACCCCTTCTCTAAACTCCTAAAACTCTCAGTATATGACCCACCCTTTGGGTACTTGACTCATGTGCCCTTGTATTGATCTTTTTCTAAATGTGGTCTTTCTCCCTAGAGGCCTACCCTTGCTTAGTCTTACTGAAGACTAATTCCTTTGACTCTTTTCCATTTAGCTGTAAGCCCAGCAGAACTCAGAGAGAGGGGTCAGGAATGAGTGCTGGCATTTAAAGACTTGGGTCCACTGTTCCAGGCCCGAGTCCTGGGTGGCCGTGAGTCTCTGACCTGCAGCCCATGTTCTCAGACCACCAGTACATACACAGAGGGTGCAGGGTGGGGCTCACCCAGAAACCTTCATGGCCTTGACGCCTGGGTCACTCTTCGGGGAATGGAACCTGTCCCTCTAACTCCCAATCTGATGAACACTGTCCGTGAACTGATTGGTCCCAGAGGACCACGCCTCTGCTGCAGGTGTGTCTTTGAGTGTGACCCTCCGTGTTAGTTATTGTCGCACAGACATTTCGAAGCTTACTGTTTCTTAGGGTCCTGTGGCATGGCCAAGTCCTGCCTAGCTTCATTCAGGTCACTACAATAAGGGCTGGGGCGTCCTAGGTGGCTCCAGCCACGCGTCTGGGGCCTCAGCTAGGGTGACTGGAACGGCCTCTCTCTCCACGTGGTCTCTCACACTAGGAGGGCCAAGACTGGGCTTCTTCAGAATGTGTCAGTTTCATGGTCCCAGAAGTGTCCAGACACAAGCTCCGTGGCCTCTTGAAGCCTTGGTTCTGGAACTTACCCAGGACCTCTTCCCACACAGTGTTTTTTGTTTTGTTTTGTTTTGTTTTTAATTTATTTGTTGATTTTTAGAGACAGAGAGGAACAGGGTGGGGGATGGGGGAGAAACATTGATTTGTTTTTCTATCCATTTATGCATTCATTGGTGGATTCTTGCATGTATGTGCCCTGACTAGGGATCGAACCCACAACCCTGTCTCATTGAGATGATGCTCCAACCAACTGAGCTGCCTGTCCAGGGTTCTTCCAACACATTCTATTGGCCAACCCAGTTTCAAGGTGTGTGGAAAGTGATTACATTTCCTGATGGGAGGAGCTCTAAAATATTGGGACCTGGTGTCTCAATCTACCTGCCTCATCTACCCTGGCCCACCCACAGACTGATCTCCTCTGGGTAGTAGTACACTGTTTCAGATTAAGCTGGAGTTCAGCACCTTTGGAGATGATATATAACACCTTAGGCTACTACCTCAGGGGTTACTCTCCAGCTGGGTCCATTAGAGCATCTTCCCATGATGCTAGTCCCAACTAGAGAATACAGTCTAGGAAGGCAGGGACTGTGCCTACATTCTAGCCTATTGCATATTTTTCACAGCAGTTATCACTGCCTAAACTCTACCACGTATTGTTTGTTGATTTTTGTTTTATTTTGTTTACTTGTGCATATTTGTCCCTTTCATTGAAATGAGACCTTCATATAAGGGTCTTTGTTTCTTCACTGACAAACTACCAGCACATAGAGACATATTCGTCACATAACAGGTGCTCAGTAAATATTTTCTGAATGAATGAGAGCTCCCTGAAGACTGATCAGGCCTTAAACTCATTCACAGACCAGCCCCTTTTGATAGAATATGCCCATAAACATCTGTATTTTGAGAATAATTCATTCACTTCTTATACACAGTGTGAAATGTTATGAAGGTTGCAAAGGTCCCCTTTGTGCCAATTTTATAAATATTCCTAAGAGTCTCTTGAGTGTCTAGAGAGGGCTCTGGTCCTTGGAAGTACATAACCTCTTTGGCAAGATAAAATTTAAACACACAGAAAGACAAGAGGGTGTTGTGTTCGCTCAAATTCCTTCAAATAAATTCATCTCAGTCATTCAGATGTATGCTGGGTGGATATGAAAAATGGAAAGTAAACCCCACCACCACCACTGTGACCTCTCTACCAAGGGGTTCCTCAGCAATCTCTCCAGAGTTCCCAGGTTAGTTCAGATGAGGTTGTTCATTGAGGCCAAGTTCCAGATTATAGGAAACATAATATGGGAGAGGTTTCTGGTCTTGTCTTTGGCAGGGGACGGAAGCTGTGCTGCGTCCTTTCTGTGAAGCTGGAGAATCCAGTGCCCAGAGCCTACCCTAGCCAACAGGCCACATTGAGCAATGTGTTAATTTCACACCAGCCAAGAGGTGGACAGCCTTGCTGTTCACTTGTATTAGCAGAGTTTTGGCTGACAGCCACTTGCCACCCTTGTCGAATGTGGCTTCCTCACCCAGGACCTCGTATGGAATCACTTACCCCCATTGGCTCACTGCCCAGAAGGCCTCAGAGAGACCCTGACATGATCAACCTGACAGACTCCTGGCGTCCTGAACAGAGACATCCACCTGAGGGCAAAGGCCTTCATGAGTCCTGCTGCCGGGGCCCCACAAAGTCAGCAGTGATGTGACAGCCCCCGCCTGGGCAGTGCATGCCTTCACGTCAGGCCACCGTGTGGTCGAGCTCTGGCTGTCTCCTGAATCTCGGCTACATCAGTTCTCCCTGGCACAGTAAGGGATGGGACGCCCGGTGAGTCTACCACCCTTACCGTACCCCAACCCTTGGCCATGAGTAGAAAAGTTCTTAAACTGAGGGTGGGGGGCTCTTGACTTCAGATCCAAGGGATGACAGTGCCCAGAATGTCAGGTCCGTCTATAGATCAAATCGTATTAGACAAGGCCCAGGTTTCCACCTGAGCTGAGGTGAGTCAGCATCAGGCAACAGTACCAGCGAGCGTTCCCAAGTGAATCATGAGACCCACTTACAGAGGTCCCCACAGGGGCGGTTGGCGCTGTTCATTAGAGCTGTCCCACGCTCTCCAGGGACGGGCCCAGCTCAAAGCACACAGCCGCCGTCTCCGGGACACTCCCATTCCCTTCTCTCCTGCTTTCAACTGTCTGCACTGCCCGGGCCCATGATGGGCCCATACCACCTGTTGCCACTGTCCCCAGGGACTGTCACAAAGAGCTGCCTCTTAGATCTTGAAGGTGACTATGGAACAGTATCCTTCCAGAGTGATGAATCTGCACTTAGAGCCTGAAACTGAGAACTTCCAAAACCACGCAGACGCCCAAGTTCAGAGGGACTATGGGACTCCTCACAGAGGTAAGACACGGACTTCATGGCACGTGTCTGCATAGATAAGCCACAGCCATGGAAGGGATTCAGAGGACGGCGGACAGCAGATGCCCCTCTCAGGACCCCTCCCTCAGATACCCTGCCCCAGCCTGGGCCACATGGGCCCCTAGACATTTAGACGCTATTTTTTGTAGCATTTCATTCTCTTTGTATTTACACAAACAGAATAATAGAGAAAAATATATAAAATAGTAGAACAAATAACCACCTTAGGAGATAAAATATTATAAATATAACAGAAACACTCTGTGATTCTCCTAGACGTTATTCCTGCCTTCCCCAGAGATAACTATTCCCCTGAAATGAACATTCCCATTCATTCCCAGTTATTCATAAAAGAGTCGGTACTTTTGGTTTCTGTGACAGTGCGTATCAGCATTGTCAACAGTTTGGTCTGCCAGTTTTAAATCTTTATCTAAGCATAAATATTATCCTCAGGATCCATCGTTAGCTTTTTCTTTCCTCAAGTTTTTGCTATTTTAACAACATCAGTGCATGTTTATTCATTTCATCATCTAGTCGAGCACTGCCGTTAACTTTCTTGCTCATCTTTCTCTCTGCACCTGAAGGCTGATTTCTCTGGGGCAGAAGCGCTCAGTTTGGTTATGTGTATCTTCGATTTATCTAGGCGTTGTCAACGGCTCTCCAAAGTGCTTGTGCTTGCGTGAGTCTGCGTTCTCGCGGCTGTACGGCCACGCCGGCGCTTGGTACTAGCCCGCTTTTTAATTCTCGTTGATTTGATGGTGGAAAAATGGCACCTTAATTTTGCTTTACTTTGCATTCCCCAATAATCAGTGAGGCAGGGCATATTTTCATGCTTATTGACCATTCCTGCTTCCTCTTCCTTATCTTGCCTCTCCAAATCTTTTCTCCATCTTTCTATTGAATTGTTGATCTTTTTTCATGTCGATTTATCGCTGCGTTTATCAGCATCAGTATTGACATTTTGGACGGGGCGATTCTTCCCTGGCGGGGGCTGCTCTGCGGCTATGGGATCTTCAGCAGCAGCCGCCCTGGCCTCCTCTCACTGGATGCCAGGAGCAAATACCCACCTTTCTATCCCGGCTGTGACAGCATGTCTCTAGGCAATGCCAAATCGCCCTCTGTTGAGAGCCGCTGATTTATAGGGACGCTTTATTTTTCACGCATATTAATTCATTGTCCGTTACACAGCTTGCATATATCTTCACAAAGATATTGTCGGATAGTCAATAAATCTGATTCTTCTCTATTTCAAAAGCTTTTCTTTAGAGACAGAAAGAACAGTCTATTATGTCCAAAGTGCTAGTTTGGTACTCTCTTTTCCCGTCTTTGCATCTAATCTGCAAGAGATGTGTTCCTATCTCCACTCCACAGATGAGGAGACAGAGAGCTGTAATTTGCCCGAGGGCACTCAGCCAAAAGGTAGCAGAAACGGGGTATGGATTCATGTCTGTCTAGCAGCCTCGGCAGGCTAGAAAGCATGTGGCACTGGGAGTTTTTGTCGCAGCTCTGTCACTAGCTGGCTCTATGATGAGGCCCTGTTCTTTGTGCATGCCAGTTTCCTTGTATGATAACGAAGTTTCTGAGCGCAGATCCCAAAGCTCTAGCCCATTCTACCAACAGAGTGATGTGGCTGAGACCAGAATCTGGAGCCGGGGCTGCTAGGGTTAAGACCTGGCTCTTGTGGCTGATTTGTGAGCCCTTCCATGCCTGTTTTTCTCGCTCGAAGATGGAGATTCAGATGGCACCGAACTCCCCAGGCTTTTGTGAGTGCGCAACGAGACAATCCATGCAAAGTCCTTAGCACATGAGGAAAATTCCACAGACGCCCCAGACCATCATCAAAATTCTACAAATAGGCCACCAGTTAGTCTGGATAAGGAAGCAATGCAAAAATGTAGATTTTGCTGTAAAGAAACAATATTTTGCTACCCTTAGATACAAATCAATAACACTGGGGAAGAATTTTATCAGTAGGTGACCTCCCTTCATTGAAAGATGAAGGAGCTCTGTGATAATCTTGTGGTTTATACAACGGAGGGACTTTGTAAAAGCATTCAAGCCGACCTATGACTTGTCCTCTCTCCCAAGAGAATTTCACATCCCCTCTCACCTGTGTGTAGCACTTAGCTGCTGGGCCCTGCTCTCTGCCGAAAAAACAAAAACAAAAACAAAACTCTGCGCTAATGTATTTTAACCCAGGGGTTCATAGGTTCATAGGGATCACAGAGTCGGACAGGGGCTCTAAATGTGTGCCTGTCTTGCTTTCCTTTCCATAAAAGTTGTATTTGTAACGAAAGAGTCAAGCTACTCTGAACTCATTTTCATGGGGAGAGTGGGGGCCTAACAGCGAGCAGGGACCCCCTTCAAATAGGGAGGCGAGGGGCTCTTTAAACACGCGTGCTGCGAGAGCAGGGGCTGCCACAGCTAATGACTGCAGACTCAGAGAGGGGCTGTCGGCCGGTGTGCCAGTAATTGGTTGTTACCACATGGAAATAAAAGCCCATTTAGAAACAGAGCCCTCCGTTTACTTATAGTAATCCAATACAAGTATTTTTTTAAATAAAAAAATGGACATAGTTGCTAGTCAGAGCCAAAGCATCCAAATAGCTACAATGGTACCTCCTCACTCACTCACCTCTCTCACCTTCTTTTAGAAGTCCACCTAGACTAGACTGACCTGGGTGAGCCCTATGCCCATCTGCTTTCCGACTCTCATTCTGCCCCAAACTGTTGTGGACACGGGGCCACCAGTGGATCACGTTCTCTGATTCCTGGCAGTTGCGTCTCTGTGTGTCTTTGGTGAGAGGGAGAAACACAGGCTTTAGAGAGAACCACATGCTAATTCTGACTCTAGCCCTTCCTAACTGTGTGGCCTTTGGCAATCTACTCTCTACATTGCGCGTGATGCAAATATAGGTGTTCAATGTGGTTAGATACATGGAGCCCACAGTACGGTGCCCTGCAGACAGCAGGCACTCTTACGACACGCCCCCACCCCACCCCTGGGCAAGGTGTGCATATTTCTTTTTCATCCCTTCTTAATTTCCGGCAGAAAAAGCAGGGTGGCCTGGAGAGTCCAGGCTCCGGAGCCAGGCTGCCTGGCTTCGAATCCTGCGCTCCTTCTAACCAGTTGTGTGACTTTGGGTGACTGATTTAAGCTCACGGTGCCTCAGCTTCTTCAACTACAAAATGAGAATGATAGCGGGCCTCACCTCACAAGGGCACTCGTGAGGATGAAGTGAGCACTTAGTGAGAACGTGGTTCATTCCAGTCGTCTGGGTAGTGGAAGTGATGGCATGGAGGTGGGGTTGGGGAGGCACTGCTCGCTGCCCACAGGCACTATCTCCTCCCCCGCCCCCAAGCATGCACAGAGTGGAAAGAGTGCCAGCCTTTTGAGTTTGACAGATCGGAGCTGGGATCCCATTGGTTCCATTGGTGTGGTCCTGGAGAAGGTTTAGAGCCTCTTTGGACTTCATTTCCTTTTCTATAAAACAGGAGTAATAATAGCATCTACCCCCAACAACCCAAGGGATCCCAGAGGTGGATTTTCCCCCAGACACTCCAGATGAGAGTTCAGGCCCACTGACACCTGGATATGCTAAATAAAGAGCGGTGGCCGCTTGGGCTTCCAACCCACAGGTTTGTGAGCTAATAACTGGGTGGACCTACAGATGTGTGAGCTAATGACTGGGTGTAGCCTTGAGGCATGGGGTTTGTGGTAATTACAGCAGAAAACGAGTGAAGTTTATAAAAGAGAAGACTGCCACTTAAGGGAGGGGCATTAATGGACTCTGAGCTCTTGGAGAAACTGGCTATTACTGATTTGGAGACCCCAGAACCTGGTGTAGAGTAGACGCTCAACAAAGATTTATTAATGTATGAATCAATGAATATGTTTTTTTTTCAGTAAGTACCTTGCCAAAAAAAAAAAGGCAGATTCCAGGATATAGTCAACCAAGAGGCAGGATAGCTGAGAAGTGAGTGCTTAAGAGCATGATATCTGGGGCTCGAGGTCTAATTTCTGCTCAGCTCGCTGTGTGACCTCTGACAAGTTACTTAACCTCTCTGTGCCTTGGCTTTCCCATCTGCAAAATGAAGATAATAATAGTAGCTCCCTCAGTGGGTTGTCAAAAAGATCAAATAAAAGATAGCAGAGCAAGCTCTTAGAACAGTGGATCAACTGCTGTAAGAACTCTGTATTTGGTATTGCTTCACAGATAGGGTCGGAGTCCTCCAAATTTATTCTTTGTTTTTCCAACCATGTGCTTGATCCATCTCCAGGCCCTGCCCCATCATACTCACTCCAAGCCTTATTTTTCTCCCCCGTAATGAGGTGAACTTTAAGAGCACTCTCCAATTTGAAAACATTTATCACTTTAAAGAGTATTGGGCTCTCTTATCTTAATCTAGGCAAATTCCCTTACTCCTTCTCCTCTTGGTGGCTTTCCAAAGTGAAATTCATCAGCAGAAAATATCACAATGAGAGGGGTGGGGTGAGGGTTGCCCGGCTGTCACCTGATCTTCTAGATGGAAAGAGTGTGGGGATACCAGTGACTTCCACAAGGCTAACTGAAACACAGTGGCTTGACCTACAGGAGGCAAAGCTGTTTTTCCAATGGTCTCATTGATTGGTAGAACTGGAAGGAGGAGAGGTATTAGTTTTGTTATGGTTGCTTTTTTTTTTGTTTGTTTTTTTATTGGACTCCCAGTGCCCCAATTCCATGAACCTACAAACCAGAACTGGGTACAGTCTATTTCTAATTATACAAGGACAGATTATGTACATTGCAAATGGTCCCTAGCACCCTTGCTCTCAAATTATCGATGAGATTCTCACTGACCCTGCCTAAGTCTGTTTTGGCATGAACGATTCTTACTGTGCACTTAGGTGGTCCTATAGTAAAGCTGTTTATGTGGGGCCATTTCTCTACCTGTTTCCTCATCTGGAGGAGAAAGTCCTTCAGAGGGGACAACTGGCTATCAGTCTGTCAAAATGAGTTTAACTCTTATGCCCCAGCCACGACCTTCCCTCCAGTATGTAAGAAGGGAGCTGACTCATTCTAACTATGTCCATATTCAACTCTAAGCATCAGGACTCAAACCTGAGGACTGTCCCTGTCCGTGCTTAAGCTGGCACTTTGCATCAGAGTCCGGGGCCAATCCCTACAGTAGCAACTGCCGAGGGGAGAGGACTCCCTTGGAGCTGTTGAGATTTCTACCAGCTCCTGACTCAGGTCTTCAGGACGCTGCTCCCTGAACATGTCCAGAATAGTGTGAAGCTCAAAGCACCGAACGCGCACTGATACTCAAGGATAAGCACTCTGGAAGCTTGTGATGTCCCATGTAAATCACGTAAACGATGCCCGACTGACACCGGCGGTTTTATTTAATCACAGCATGGGCCATGAAGAGCAAACTACCTTTGACTTCTCTGGGGCTGAGAAAGGATCCTGATGAGGCCCTGATCTGGGGCCCCAGCAGGCTCACCCCGGCTTGCAGGGCCCCGGCAGGCGTGTTCTGGGCTCCTGGAACTGACGGTGGGCTGGGGTGAGCCTCTGCTTGAGTTTAGCCCAGCTAAAGCTGGGAGTTCCTTAGATTCTTCCCCTTTCCTTGTCCCAGCCCTGACCCTTGGCAAGGTGTGGGAATCTGTTTCCATAAAACCAATTTATTTTTCCATTTATTTGATTAATTGAAATTGCTAATACTCTGGCCTCCAGGTCATAAACACTGGGTAATAAAACCCCTTTTACATCTGTCCAGTGCTTTAGTGTTCCTTAAGCACTTTCACATCCATTATCTGATGTGACCCTTTGCACCGCCCTGCAAGGTAGGTGGGAAGGGATTGCAGTCCTTAGTTTATGGAGAGGGGGGTGTGTGTTGGCAGTGGTTACATGGGTGGCATGGAGCAGAGCGGAGACCAAGGCTGGCTCTTATATTGGAAGTGCAGTTCTCTTGTAGGCTGACCAACCATCCCTGTGTACCCAGGACCAAGGGGGTTCCCAGGATCCGAGACCTTCCGTTTTAAAATGGAGAAAGTCCCAGGCAACCTGGGAGGAGTTGGTCACCCTACGTCTGGGCTCCGGGCCACCACTCATGATAGAGCCCTGTCACTCTCACCAGGTGTAGCCGAAGGAGGTGTCTTCTGACCTGGCGCAAGTGAGGGGCATGACATATCTGGGCCAGTCTGCCAGGGCTGCAAGTTCAGGTCTGTCTGAGATATTCTTGTGTTGGGGGTGGGTGGGTTTTGGAGAGACAGGAGGTAGGGCCTGGACACAGGAGTGGCCCCTCCTACCTAGGCCACTTGTGGAGACCAGAGAAGGATTCTCAGAGCCTGTGGGGGCTGAGCCAGAGAGGGGGCACTAACAGAACTGCCTGGCAGAAGGACCCAGGACAGAGACACTAATGGCCTGGAGACAAAGATAGGGCAGAGGTACATGGGTCAATGAGACGACGGAGGTGGGAGGAAAAGCTTGGAGCGGGTAGACAGAGGGGTGAATATGAGGTAGACCTGGCCAGGATGGTCCTGTGGCACTTGGCTGTCAGCCACAGCTTCTCTCTCCTTTGTGGGCTGTAGCTCTTCCCTCCAGCCTAGAGGTCAACCCCTTCCCGACAAACTAGCCAATTCCACTTGGGCTGCGAGGGAGCAGAACGGCAATGATTTGCCCAAAGTGGCCTTTGCCTGAGCTCTTCAGTCCAGGTTAATGACCATTTAGCCTTGAACCGAAGCATGAGCAGGCTGGCCGCCATGAGCTTGTTTTCATCTCTGAACCCCGTGTTAGCTCCCCTCTGTCTCTGATCCACCCCCAGGACCTCGGGCCGGGAACTTCAGGATAGGACTCTCAGCTCTTGGTTCCATTTGCCTTGCTTATTAGCATTTTGACTTTAGTAATAGGAAGAAATTCAAATCTGATTGGGAAATCATTAAACTAAACCAAGCCCAAGACAAAGCAATGGAGTGGAAAATTGTGATACCACCCACAGTGTTTCCTCCCTGCCCTGAGAAGGAGAAACGCCATTTCTGAGATCACATCAGAGGCAGGTGGGGTGGTGGTGGGGGGTCATCACTGGCATCCGCACGGGTCCGAGGAGCTCGCCTCGTAACTGACAAGAAGGGCTCAGTGTTGTAGAAAATATGGGGAACTGTATAACGCTGGAGGGAATGTCAATAATACAGTAGGTATCAGCGAACAGGTGGGGTTTCCAGCTCTTTTGTGACAATGACCATGTAGATGATAACCTGCATTTTGACTTTCTCTCCAGCCTGCTGGTCTTGATCTTTCATCTGATTTGTATTAGTTTTGATATATTTAATTGTTTCCCTTTCACGACATCTATTTCTCAAAAGCTGCCTCAAATCCTTCACCAGCCCCTCCACGAATGTCTCTTTGGCGCAGAGTGCTGTAGGGCATGACGAAGTACCGGGAGCAGATGGCAGAGACGTGAGCCCGTGCCTCGCTGGTCCCACCTCAGAGGCGCTGCCGCCAGGAGCTGCGTCCCCCTCCGTCGGCTCAGGAGGGCCAGGCAGGTACGCAGCTCCCCTCGGAGCCACAGAGGGCCGGGCAGGTCCCCGGCAGCCCTGGCCTGGGGCCTTATTGAGTTGTGGCTTCCTGGGTATCTTCATCAGAGAAGCCAGTTTATCTTTCTGGAACTTCCTTTCTGGTGCTTCTGAGTTCCCAGGTTTTCACCCCTCAGTCCATCTCCACCATCTCTACCACCTAGGGGAACCTGCTGTATCCACAACTTCAGTGAAATGAAATGAGGCTTTAAAAAAAAATTCTCACCCAAGGGCATGCTTATTGATTTTAGAGAGCAGGGCAGGGTGTGGGAGAGAGAGGGAGAGGAACCTCAGTGTGAGAGAGAAACATCGATTGGGTGCCTCTCATACACGCCCCAACTGGGGACTGAAGCTGCAATCCAGGCATGTGCTCTGGTCAGGATTCAAACCTGCGACCTTATGGTTTACAGGATGGCGATCTAGCCCACTGAGCCGCACCAGCCAGGGTGAGACAACTTTTATAAACTTCTTAGGCTATTGAGAGAGCTTCCCTCCTGACCTCCCTGCTTCAGCCCTCCCTCCCCTCAATCCACGTGTAAGGGTGATCATTTGAAAGTGTAAATCGTGACTCTGCCACACCCCTCTAGAGAATCCTGCGTTGCTCTTGGTTTAAAACCCGTTTCCTCTCAGGCCTTCCAGGCCCCTCGGGGTCTGGCCCCGCCTACTCCCATCTCCCTTGTTCATTCGTTCCCAGCCGCCCGTGTCTTCCTGAATATGTTGAACTTAGTCCCGCCCTAAAGTGTATACATTTTCAGTTCCTTTGCCTGTTATAGGATCTTCCTATTTCTTCACGTAGCATTCATTCCTTCTAATGAATGAGTTCCTTCTCATTCATTCGGGTCTCAAAGGCCATCTTCCTCTCACCAACCCACTTAAACTGGACGCCTCCCCACTGCTCTGCCTGACCTGAAACTGTCTATCACACCATTCGACTTCCATCACAACATTGATCACAGTCTGCAATTCTCTCCTTCATTTCTTCGTTTGTTTTACATGTCTCCCTGAGCAGGGCAAAAGCTTTACAGGGAAGGTACCTGACATGTTTTGATTCCTGCTTTGACCGCAGCACCTAGAATTGTCCCTGGAACATAGGAGGTTCTTAATAAATATTTGTGAGATGAAAGTATCGATGACTTAAACTGGGAGTTAGCAAACTATGCCCTGTGGACCCAATGTGGCCCGCTGCCAGTTTGTGTAAATAAAGTTTTATTGAAATACAGCCTAATCATTTACATGCTGTCTGTCTATGGCTGTCTTGAGGCTACAGTGCCAGCCACTGAATACTTGCAACAGAGATCACATAGCCCACAAGGCTGAAAATAGTGACTATCTGACCCTTTACAGAAAGTTTGCTAAAGCCATAAGCCTAACAATAACTTCATCCATGTGGATATTTAGTATATTTCTTAGCAAGAATCCAGAGGCAAGAAGTCTCACGGACGGTTCAGTGAATCAACGAAGTCATCAAGGACTCAGGGTCCCACTCTCCTGCCCTCTGCGTGCCTGTGACGTCTTTGCTCAGGGGTCCACGGTGGTCGCGGCTGTGAGCCTCATATCCTTGCACATCGGAGCTCCAGGGGGGAAGGAGTGTAATGAAAGCAAAAACTGGCTTTCTCTTTCCCAGGGAGAAAAACACTTTCCCCCCCACCAAAGCACCAGATGGACTTCTCCTTGTGTTTCATTGGCTAGAATTGGATTGCATGCTCACTGTTAGACCAACCACTGATGAAGGGAACTAGGACTGGCATGACTGCCTCAGACCAGTCATAACCCAGGCCTAGAGGCTGGCGACATTGCCTGCAGTAAGCAGAGAAGAAGGGGGCTGTTTATCAACATGTAGAAGTGAAACACACCCCAAGTCTTCACACTGGATGTGGGTGTGATTAAGGACTGACATTTGTTAATTCTCTCACCTTGACAGAAGTAGAAACAGATGGACACATGATTACTCTACTTCCTTTTTCTAGCTTTCTCATAGATCTTATCTTTCATCCTTTATCCTCTCCCCACCGTTTTCTCCCCACCAGCCCTGAGCCTTGACCCTAACTTCAGGCAAGCAAGGTTCAGCCGACTTTACAACAATCTCACTCGATCCAGATTTTCCCGAGGAGGAGGCCTGGTCTCATGATAAAGATTTGAGGGACACTGAAAGGAAATGTAAAATGCCTCAAATTCTATTCTCCACCAGCTGAGTGCAATGTTTTAAACCAAGTTATACAGAAGTCATTTTGTTTTAATGCATTGTTCTCCAGAATACCTCTGTTAAAATGGATGATACTTTCAAAAGGCTATGCATGGTGAGTTTATGACTTAATCCTGAAGGCATGAGGTCATAGATCATCTCAGACAGAAGAAATATTGACTTTTAGGGGAGCAGGAAGCAGTGCTATAATGTAAAGAGCACAGGACCATGAGCTGGGATATTTGGATTCTAGTTCTCCTTCATCTACTATGCACCTAGGAAAATTCACTCTCTCTCCTGACCTTCCCTCCCTCATCTGTTTCAGCTAGTTAAAAGGAGTCGGCCGCACACCCTATACAGTGTCACGACCACATCACTGCATTCACTCGCTCGTCATCCCTTTAGCCACCCTTTCGACACACACTGTTTATTGAGGACCTCCAGGTGCTGGGGTTTTGGCCACGTGCTGGGGGTGCAGCAGCCTCTGCCCGCACATAGTTCACTGTCCAGTGGGGAAGACAGAGAAAGTGCACAAGTATATACAGCACGGTGTTACAAGTGTGATGATAGGAGAGATGGCAGGGCATTGCAAGCTCCTGGCAGCTTAAGACAGGGGTCCAGATGCCGCCTGGTATGAGAGCCTCCCCAGAGATGCTGGTATGTACGTCAAGTCCTAAAGGAGTCCAAGTAAAGGTGCAGAGAGCGGGAGGGAGAAGGATTTCCTTGGTAACAGTATCAGTGCACGTTAAAGACTGTTAATAAACTGTCGACCATTTATTTCACATCTGAGGTTTAGGTTTTTTTCAATCAATCTACTTGCTACATTGCTTATTAAAATTATGATGGAAAGGACAATCAGATACATTTAAAATGATCTCAGCCAAGTATAACCAACCACTAGTATGACAGTAGCTGATGTCTGTTTCATTTATTTAAAAGCCATGATATGCATTTCAAACTATCATATATATCAGATCCATTAATTTAAAACAGAATTATCAAATTTTCAGAATGTGCTAGGCATTTGGTTAGAGCCAGAAATATGAAGTGGAAAGGGCGTGGTCCATAGGAGCTCACAGCTCAGTGTGGAGACAGTCAAGAGCACTGATAATCAGAGAAGTGCGTGTCGCAGATGCAGAGAAAGGTGGGCCAATCAGGCCGAATCTAGGAAAGCTTCTGGAAGGCCATGAACCCTGACCTCAATTTGTTTTCTTATTTATTTATCCACCCACCCACCCACCTATCGATCCATCCTTCAGTCCATTTATTCTAATTACAGTAAAATGCACACATAAATTTACTGTTTTAATCCTTTTAAATGCACAATTCAGAGACATTAAATTCATATACGATGCTATGCAAATATCACCACTATCCATCTCCAGAAGCCCTTCGTCATTCCAAACAGAAACCCTGCACCCATTAAACAAGAGGTCCCATTCCCCCTCTTCCTCCCAGCCTCTGGCACCCTCTATTCTACTTCCTGTCTCCATGAATTTGCCTACTCTAGATACCTCCAACAGGTGGAATCATGCAATATTTGTCCTTTTATTTTATCCAGCACAGTGTCTTTAAGGTTTACACATTTTGTAGCATGGACCACCATTTCATTCCTAGGTAAGGCTGGGTAACATTCCACTGCATGTACACACCCCATTTCGTTTATCCCTGCCCTGTCGGTGGACACCTGGGTTGTTCTCAGCCTTTGTTGAATAACGCTGCTGCATATATTGGTGAATGAGATGTTTGAATCCCTGCTTTCAGTCCTCCTGGGTATATACCCAGGAGTGGGATTGTTGGATTATATGGTGATTCTACTTGAACTGAACTTGGAAGGCTGAGAATGACTGAGCAGGAGGAAGCAAAAAATGCTCTGGATTAATGCCAAGGGAAGACATGCTTCGGTGGGGTGACCCACCCATTACATAATCCCTTACTCGCCCTCCTCTCAGAAACCATGCTGTGTGTCTCACCGTGATGACAACTGCCTGGGTCAATCCTGGTTTCCCTAGAAGCACATGCCCTGTAGGATATGTACTCCTTTCCAATCTCTTTGCACCGTTCCACTGGGGCCAGAACATCCATGGGCTGGTAACTGGCCCCCTACCTACCTCGCTGAGTTATTTTGAAGCTCCAAGAATAAAGCTTGTAAAGTGGTGGCCCAGACATTTGTGGTCACGGCTGTTGCTATCGTCCTCATCGCAGTCTTCGTTAGAGCATGAGAGGGCTCCCCAGTGCCCTCCCCTGGCCCGAGGGGACCCTAGGGGCAGTCACGGCAGTCCCCGTTCAGGTGCTCCACTGGGGTGAGAAACAGGCCCTTTTGATCACACCCAGGTCCGCCAAGCCCATGGAAATAAAACCCAAGCGTGACATCTTCCACTGCCGTGTCTCTACACTACACCCCAATCCCTCCTGACACTAGAATCTGTGATAATCACAGGAATGGAAACTCACCCACCACATCCTGAGAGACGCGGTGGAAGCCAGGCTGCTTTTCTCACTTAGCGGGCTGACAGATCTGTCTGGGATGCTATGTCTAGATATTCTGGAACGATTGCCTCCTACCTCAAAGAGTTAATTTCCCAAGGCTTAGTGTATTTAATTTCCAACATTTAAAACATATTTATTGAGAAACAACTGTGTGGTTGGCATGTTGCTATGCCCTATGTAGCTTCAGAAGCCTAAGACATAGGGTCTTAGCCATCAGTCTGTTGTTGCATTTATTCTGAGGTCCTCAAAGGCACCATGTCTATTTTCTGACACCTCCGTTCCAGTTATACACTGCAGGTCTGGGCTCTAAATGTGACTGCCTTCCTTGCTAAAAGGCTGTCCATTTAAGTACTCCCTCTGCTTTAGTTGGGGGAAGCTGTCTTTTAGTTACCAGCTGTCTGTCAGGCTTCTACTTATATCAGTGAAAACTCAGAAACCTATCTGACACCGTAGATTCTAAATTGTGTGACCTGTAAAATTGCCCCAGAGTCCCTGAACTACTGTAGACCTCTGATAATGAACATGGCTCCAGCTCCCCCTTAGGCTCAGAATGGCCATCCCTGCTGACACTTCACGGCCCCCAGCAGGTGCGGCTAATCCATCACGGTGCTTTCCGGCTGTGCCAGAGCACGGCTTCTCGCCCTTTCTCAATTCAGTGTTCTAGGAAGCCACCTTCCCCTGCCCAGAGCTGGCACTCGCAGTAGGTAGTAGACACTATCGCTGTCTCAGCCAGATCGTTCTGGGATGTGCACCCAGCCCCCAGCTGCTGGGAGTACGTATTGGTTCGAACAGCCCACAACGGTACCTTTCTCCTGCGCATTGCCCTCTGCTGGCCCAAGCAGGCACCGCCTCGCCAGGAAATGTCTGATGTCATATCTTGACTTACACAAGGGTGCAAAACCCTGATCCCCTTGCTATTCACACAAAGTCAAATCCCTAGGGTCGGGCTTAGCCTGGTTTCTCCCGTTGCTCTATCCTGCCTCCCTCACACCCTTACAGATTGTTTGGGAGCACGCTTTCACTAAACCCTCACACAAAATCCTCATTTCCAGTTTTGTTCCTTAGGGACCCTGACCTAAGCCAAGTTATTCATCACACCTGCCTCTGACCCTACACCCAGGAAGGAGAAACCAACGACTAGATACCTTGAGCAAACGTGGAAATCTTTCTACTCTCGCCCATGAAGGGTTCATGGCCAATTAAGCTGCATTCCTCAGTGCAATAAATTGATGCTGAATCCACAAATGTGTATTGAGCCCTGGACATGTGTTGGGCAGTGCGCTGACCATGGTGGGCACACTGGCACACGAGACAAGGTGGTCCCTTCCATTCCAGTAGGGCAGGTGAAGAAATGATGGCACTGGGAGTGGGGACTCTACCATGGACCAAAGGGAAGGAGGAGGGTAGAATGGAAAGAATAGAACAGAGTCTGAAGACTCTCTCAGGTGACAGACTTGGAAGCACATATTTCCCTCTGGTTTTCTCATTACCTAGAATAGGACTCATAGACATCAAAAGAGATTCATGGAAGAGCTTCAAAGGGCTCATAATCCCCCTCCCCCATGTTGAAATGCATGTTTATTTTTTCTTGCCAAATGATCCATACCTTTCCCCAGATTCCCAAAGGCATCGGTGGGACGGTCAGGAATCACTACTTAGATTTTTTGGCCAGTATATCCAAAGACAGTATATCTTGAGACAAAGAAGGAGAGAGGGTTTTCTCGTTTTTGTTTTGGGATTTTTTTTTTTTTTAGATTTTATTTATTTATTTTTAGACAGAGGGGAAGGGAGGGAGAAAGAGAGGGAGAGAAACATCAATGTGTGGTTGCCTCTTGCACGCCCCCTACTGGAGGACCTGGTCAGCAACCCAGGCATGTGCCCTGACTGGGGAATTGAACCGGCGACCCTTTGGTTCGCAGGCTGACGCTCAATCCACTGAGCTACACCAGCCGGGGTGAGAGGTTTTGATAATCCTAAAAACATCCACTGCTACCCTGGCCGGGTGGCTCAGTTGGCTAGAGCATTGTCCGATTACACCAAGGTTGCCAGTTCGATTCCCCATCAGGGTACATAAAGAATAAATCATGAATGTATGAATAAGTGGAACAACAAATCAATGTTTCTCGCTCTCTCTCCCTTCCTCTCTCTCTAAAATCAATAAATCAAAATAAGAAAAAAATGCTCTGCCAATGCAGCAATTGTGCATGCAGGCCCAGCTGTGATGTCAGCGGAACATCTGCCTAATGGATAGTTTCCTCTTTATGATGTTTTTGCATCATGCAGTGACCGCATTTTAGAGCCGGAAGTCTGCTCACTGATGAGCACTTGATTGTCTCTCTGGGTCTCCTCATTGGTAAAAGGAGCAGATCACGCCACGTTATCTTCAAGGTCTGGCCCATCACTGATTTTCTGTGATTTGTGAAGAATGTTTGAAACCACCTCTTTCAGGATTTATTTAAAAGGCTGCAGAATGTAGTGGCTAAGGGTGGAGCTTCCAGAGCTGGAGAGCCTAGGTTTGAATCTCAGCTTTGCCATTTGGCAGGATTCCTCTTGGAGCCTCCGAGAAATGGCAATAAAAATGGATAATAATGGTGTCTCCACGCAGGGATGCGTTACGGGGCAACAGGGGCAGCCACGTGAAGCGCTCGCGCCACAACCAGGCACACCGTAGACACTCACAAAGTGTTGGCTCCTCTGCAGTTTGTGTATAGCAGGGAAAGTTGAAGGGCAAGAAGAAATTCCCAGGATTCTTGCGTCCAATCTGGGGTCTCTCCACCGCACATCCCTGTCTCCACAGCTGCTACTCGTCTTCATAGCATCTGCAGGACTTGGACAACCACGGCCACAGAAAAGGGCCTGCTGATGCCCCAACGATCAAGGAGGTTTGAAGATGCTTCCAAGTGCCAGGAAGCACCTGGAGCTATTATTTTTGACTCATGTCCCCGTCCCTACCTCTGCCAAGTCCCAGGGCCCCATTTTCCTACCAAGTTCACATTATCTGTTCCATGTACCTCCGATTCCAGGCTGCCATTGGCCATTTGTTGAGTATTCACAGCGCTGGCATTGGGTCACATCCCCACCTAGGTCACCTCTGTGTGCCCAGAGTGTTGACTCAGTCTCAACCTTGGTGTTCACCAGGTGCCTGCTTCCAGAGCCATCTCTGGGTCAGCTCTGATTTCAGACCAGCCTCATTTTACCCCAGGGCAGGTGTGGATTTGGGAACGGGTATGTCAGGGGGAAGCCGGAAGTAAGAGAAGCCCAGTGATGATCAGCATTTTCTGCAGCGAGTTAGAATACAACTCACATTACTCGTGCTAACCACATCCTCTTATATTTATCCCTTTGCAACTGACAAAGCGCATATGCACTCACTGTCCTACTTTCTCCTATAACCATCTTGTACGGTCGACGTGATGACCTCGGTTTAAGGTAGTAAGCTTAGGCTGGAGAACTTAAGTAACTTGCCCAAGGCCCGACAATCTTCGTAAGAGGGAGAACTGGAAGCCAGCTCTGTCTGCCTGGGAGTCCAGTACTCTTCCTGCCACAACCCCAGTTGGGGCCTCAGAGGGTAAAGAAGCCCAGAGCATGCGGAAAGAGTTCAGCAGGACAGGAAAGAGGAGCGGGGTCCTCAGGAGGAGGGGCCAGAGGACAGGAGGCCAGCTGTTCTATGGCGTTGTACAGAGCACACCTTAGTCAGTCTGTCACCTTCTGGCTTCCCACCTGGGTCATGCAGATCCTTCAGCTGGATAAGGAGCTTTGTCAGCCCTGGCCACAGGGGTCCCTATACCTGTCTCTTCCCTTCCTGTCACAGCTCCCAGGAGGTGATTTTGTGTCATGAAAATAAGCCTGAACCGAAAAACCAATCAGCTTTGAGTTTCAACCTTTATTTTACTACCGAGAGATCTTGGGCAAGTTACGTAACATCCCTGAGCTTCTGTTTCCTCCTCTGCAAAAATGGAATAAACACATCTGCCTTGCAGGGTGGCCGTGAAGATGACTTAAATAATGAATGCGCCATTGTCACTAATACTTGGGGAGTAATGGCCCTGTGATAAGGATCAGCCGCTTGGCCAGAGGAGCCCAAGAGGTCCTCCTGTGAAGCGCCAGGCTCTGCTGAGCTGGGTCCGGTCTTCTCTGGGCCCCACTTCTTTTCTGGATGCCCTGCTGTTTGGGAACCAAACAGTTCCTCCCCCTCACTGGTGCTGAGGCTGTTTCCTCTGGCTACAGACTCTTTGATGCTCCCTGCTTAGCAGTTGCTTAGCCAAGCTGGGCCAATTAAGCTGCATTCCTCTAATTGTTTTGGTGGCTTTTCTCTGAACTCCCTCCAACATGTCTACAAATTGGTTCTAAATTTAGACTCCAGTGCCAAATCTTGGAGCTCTGAGCTTCTTCCTCCTCTAGCCAACCGTGAGGCTTGTATGCCTTCAGTGGTAGGGTTTGAGGTGTGTTTCTTTCTCTCTCTCTCTCTCTTTCTCTCTGCTTCCCTTCTTTCCCCAATCAACACAGAGGCAAGAAATGACTCGGTGACATGACTTATTTCATTTGCAGAGCTTTCCTTATTTAAACTTCCAGGAAAGTGATGGTGGAGAATTAAAGGGGGGATTAATTAAACATACACATTCTTTCTAAGCTCTGGAAACTGCACAGAGAAAACAAAAGAACTTTGAAACAGTAGGGGAGGGGAGGGCAGGGGATGGGAGCAGGAGTAAAGTGATTTCTTATCTGCTACTTTATGCTCTCCGCTCCCCCCATATACCTTCCTGGTTTGCATTAATTAAAGCATCAGCCTCTAGCAGAATTGCTGTGTCTAATAGAAACACCCAGCAGTGTCTTCATCAGGCAATTAGGACTCTGACCTGCAGGAGGCAGATTTAAAAGAGCTTTACCCTCCCTTCTCTCCTTTCCTTTCATCCCTTTTTCCTCTCATCCTTAATGTCTTCTGTGTTTTCCTCCTCCTCCTTCTCTCTCCTTCCTCCTCTTTGCACCTTCCTCTCTCCTCTCTTTCCATCTCCTCCGCCTCCTTCCTCCTCTCCCCTCGTGCTTCTCCCTATTAATATCAAATTCAGTTGCCAGGTGTCTTTCGTATCAACAGAGTCACTTACCACTCTTGAAAGCCCTCTCACGGCCTTAGCGTCCCTGGAGTTAGACAATAGCCTTTCGCAGGGCCAGGGCAAGTGACCATGGCTTCATCGGGCAGATGAGGAATTAAAGCGCAGAGGGGATCAGCAATTTACCCACAGTCGTACAGATCCTGTACGAGCTCTCAAAAGGACCCAGGACTTCTGGGCTCATTCTTGGTCACAGTCGGTGCTCTACAACATTTGTCGAATGAAAGGATGACTTCATTGCTGGTTCAAGGATCAGATCAACACAGCCAAAGGCTCACAGGAAAACAGCTAGAGAAGCCAGACTTTTCCATTGCCTTGGAGCCTTATTCCCATCGACCCAGAGGATACCTGTGGACTGTCCCCAGCCAACCAAGTAATAAGCCTCTTTGTTGTCACCAGAGTTCCCAAGAACATCTCCCAAATTGTAGAGCATACCCGGGGGTCGTGCAGGCAAGGAAAGATGATGGAAGTCTGGAAGAAATGCTTCCTCCGACATCCAGAGAGTTTTTTCACTTACTGCCAACTCCAAACTTCTTTCTCCAGGAATCTCCAAGTGGCGTCGGCTCATAAATTTAAATCTGTCAACAAGTGTTGGATCTAACAACATGCTGGTGCAAGCAGAGATGGCAATCCTGGCCCCCTATACAAGTGACATGTCCCTGCTGTGTAGGATGGGCTCATCGCTTCTACATACATGACTTAAGTTTTGTTTCTGTAAGAGTATGAACAAGTTTTATAAAGAAAGTTCTATACAAATGCAAAGAACTCCTTTGTTGCTGGGATTACAACAGTCATAGGGGTCAAACTGGTCCTAACACTGGATGGAATCAGGGTAGGAAGTCCTTTTCGAGATGATGTTGCCCAACCCCTCCTTTTGTGGGTGAGGACACTGAGACCCAGAGAGAAGTAATGCTTCAACAGGTCACGCTGCGGGTGACAGGAAAGGACCATTTTAGGACCCGGCATTCTGGTTCGCCTCTTTCTGGATGCTGCTTGTAATCTCTCTTCTACTTTCCTTGATTTTTCCTTCTTTTCTTTTCTTCCTCCAAATTTGATACATGTGAAATGTCTTGAAAATACTCTTATCCATAGCTTTTCCTCTATCCAAATATATTGAGTCTATGTCTCATTATACAAGATCCTGTGATGTGGCTTAAAAAAGCTGATTAACGAATCCATGCTGAAGGGTTAGGAAAGAAGAAACCCAGGTGCCACTCCACCTGGGGACCACTTTCACTTCAAGAGAGACCTTCATAGACCTTAAAGAAAGAGAGATGACCGTGAACAGAATGTCAAGCTCTCGGTAGATCACTGGAGATTGTATCCAGATGGTCTGTTGATCCACTTGTTCTTCCAGTGCGGGGGGCATATCTCACCGAGTCATCCCCACACTCTGACCTAATGCTTGGACCTCTGGCTTCTTTCCCCCAGTTAGATCATTGCTCTGTCCTCTCTGCTCTGCGACCCCGACCTCCAGCACTGACCACATGGCCTTCTCCATCTGGAGGTTTGTTCTGACACAGAGTGTTTGCAGGCTGCTCCCTGTTTTCTGGATCAAGGACATAGCTTGAATCATCTTCTGTATCTTTGGGAGTTAGACCCAGCAGGTTCCCAATAAGTGCAGACGTAGGGGGCGCAGAGGTTCTGCAGGCCCTGTTTCAGGGCAAGGGCAGCGTGCGAAGAGGCGAGGCTGGCATCCAAAGGGGATTTAAGAGAGCCACCTGGGGAGAAGAAACAGACAGACAATTTCCTGTTTGGTATCAGCTGTCTGTTTCCTGTCTGCCTTCCTGGCTGGCTCGTGCCTGGACTTTGTTTCTTGTTTCTTCTTGCCTGCTTGGAGCCTGTTACAGAGGCTGACATTTCCACGTTTGATCAATGCCAGTGCTACACTGTGAGAGGCCATGAGCCTCCAGGACAAGGGAGGATGATCGGTCGGAATTTGGAGAACGGAATGTCAGCAGTTTTGGGAATTATTTAGTTCAACCCCTCTTGAGTGCTGTGTCAGGAAGGCGAAGACTATCTTCTTAAAGATGCATTTTGCTGGGAAGAAACAGCACCATTTGGACTGTTTGAGAGTGTGTGTGCACACTGCACGGTTAACGAGGAACTGTGCCTGCACGCGTACGGGTGCCCATCTGCTCCGGTGCACGTGTGTGCATGTTGGAGTCACAGAAGTCAAAGCTGGAGGGACAATAGAGGCCTTCTAGGCAAACCCTCTGTTTCACAGAGGAAGCAATGGACACTGGGACATCACCCTTCTCTGCAAAATGCAAACCTTAATATCTGCCCTGTTTGCCCCATACAGGCATGGAATGGGTCAATAAGGTTCATGACTCTGAACTTGCTTTGGGAAAAAAAAATTTGACAATGCGAGTGAAACCCCAGTGTGCCTGAGATGAGGTCCAGGACTGGAGGGTATTGTGGTCATCGACATCACGGCAGCTTTGAGGTTTGGGGAACAAGCGTCTGTGAGGGGTGGAGGGGAAGGCCATGCTCCCGACGGCCTGGGAGAGCCACCGCAGTGCACACACAGCTAGAGGCTGTGCAGTGCACCAGCGGCCGAGGAGGACACGCAGGGGCACGGTGAGGCTCACTGAGCAGGGGGAGGCTGGAACAAATCAGAGGGCTGGCCCTGCGTCAGAGCCCTGCACGGCTTCCTAATTTTGAAGATTCATATGGGGGTGCCAGGGCACACACAGCTGGGGCACCATGGAGATCCCTGCTGGAGCGCCACCTCCATGCTGGTGCTGCAGGAACCTAGTGCATTCTGAGTCACGCCTGTGGACTCAGCTGTAGCACCAGATCAGGGTTCAGAAAATACCTGCCAAATGGCAGGGGTGTTTTCCCCTTCCCCTCACTGTAACTTCTCCCTGGCTCCTTTCTCCTCATGGCTTCCTCCTCTAGAGCACACCCTGGAATCCTCACAGGGGCTCTGGGAGGAAGGCCTGCGCCCTCGCCCAGCCCCTCGCAGTGCTGCAGAGAGGGAGCCTGAAGGCGAGCGTGAACTCCATTTCCAAAGTCCCCACGCTGCGCATTTTTCCACACCCCTCCAGAAGCCCTGCTGTCCTCCAGAGGCCATGCTTTTCTTTGCCCTCCCAGAAGGAAGAAAGTCACTCTAGCCATCACTCCCTGTGACTGGTTGTCATGGCAACAGGGACAACAGACATCCACAGAGCCCCAGGTCAGTGTGCACCAGGAGCTTAGCACGGTGGCAGCAGTGAGAGTGGGGGTGGGGGTGTCAGGTTGCTTGTATGGGCATCCCATGAAGCAGGCAGCTGAAAAGGACAGAGCTTTTGCCAGTCGTCTCCTGGTCCTCCCCCCCACGGCTAACTCCAGCACGTGTGATGATTACACACGGTGTGGATGGAACATGACCCTAACACAAAGGCATCATTTACTGTGGGGGTGCCTGCATGGGGACAGTTGCAGCCCCTGTGAAAGGTATTCTCTGTGGCCTGGCCTGACAGTCTTCCTTCCTTTGTTGGGGACTTGGCTGACCTGGTCCAGCACTCGGAGATGCAGGAGGAGAGAGGAATGGACAAGAGAGAAAAGAAAGGCCCAGAAAACTGAAGAGATGGCATCCCTTACATGGCTAAACCCAGACGTGGCTCTGATTAATTGCCGGGTTGCGTTCAGTGAGAAACCAGACTGGATTCCAGGCCCTCCCCATGGGAGAAAGTATTGACCCAGCTACAGGGTTGTATATTGGTTTCAATAATGTTAGCTGCTATAAAAGGTAAACTCCCAAATCTCAGCGACTTAGCCCAACACAGTTTACTCCCCGCTGCACATAAAGCCCAATCAGCATGACTGAGGGGAGGGAAAACGGAGGAGTGCTCGGGCCCCAGGCCGATGATGGGTCTGCCGAACTGGGCTGGCTCCAAAGTTGCCCTGGAACTGACATCCGGCAGAGAGGTTGTGAAGAAGAGTATGGGATCACAACGGGGGTTCTTTACGGCCAGGTCTGCAAGTGAGCTACATCACTCTGCCCATGCTGCCCTGGCCAGAGCTCCATCACGTGGCCCCACGTAACGCAGGCCTTTGAAGCTGGACTTTTCAGAGGTGGGACTCTGGGGTGAAAAGAATCCCCCTCAAAAACCTGTACACTCTATGGATGAAAAATAAGGGTCAAGAGGAGAATAATGATATTTTTTCCAAAGCCACAAAACTAGTTGGAAGCATAGCCTAGCCTAGAACCTTCATCTCATGCCTCCTGGGCAGTGTCCGTTCTATTCCTACAATGGCTCTGCATGTGCACACATGCACACACACACCCTTAAGCCTTGAGGAAAGCAGGTGGATGCAGAAGCCCTGACACAGACGGTTGGAGGCTGACTTAGCCGTATGTTCCCGTAATTGATCCTGCAGCTTGCACTGATCTAAGCCATATTTACTATCTCACATGGGGCAGCTGGTACCTTCTGTGTCTGCAGGTGTGGCAAGAGCCCTCGCTACAATTTGCACATGGAGAGGTGGGTGCAGGAGACCCATCTTGTCTTCGAGAATGGCAGCATTCTCACTGAGTGGCCCTGGCACGGGGTCCATTTAGAAACCCTCAGGGAGTGAAGACCCCTGCTCTGAATACTAAAAAGCCTGACTTACAGAGAACTTCTAATGACAGTAGTTTTTAATTGCTTTTAAGGCATCAGGAACAACATGGACAGGGAACACAACAAGCCCAGGTAGAGGCATTTTGGGGCCCACTTTAACCAAGAGAAGAGAAAGTCCTATGTAATTAACACACGTCTTGCTGCTAAGCTGGTATTCCATGTTTTAAAAACCAACTTGTTTTGTTTTTAACTAAACATAGTAATTCAGGAGTGGAGGACAACCTATACTATTGCTTTGCATGGGAACAACTGATTGACATGTAATAATAATAAAGCAGTTACGTAGACCAGATTATCAATAACATTAGCCAAGGAGATTCTAGACCCCCTGCAAACCTAGGACTCAGCACTCCCTGGCTCATGCCCCCATCCTTGCCTAGAGCGGCCTCGAAATACTCAGGTTCACCCACTCCTGCCTTTGGCACAGCGCTCCTTCCCCAGGACTGTCCTCTCTGCCTCTCCCTCGCAGGCAGGTCTCTGCACCCACCGACTCCCCTCCCCTAGTGAGAGGCACAGGCATAGAATGTATTACAATAACACAGCCGAGAGACCTCTATTGATTTTCTGGGCTCAGTCTCCGCTTTAATCCATATTTTTATTAAACCTTTTTTGTGCAGGAAGGAACATTTAGGGAAAACCATGAAGGGCTGTCAGGAGCTGTTATTAGTCATCTCAGCTCCACCAATGAGCTGTTCCAGGGCAGAAATATTTGCCATTGGGCAGTGGACCCAGGGGCCCAGAGTGGAGGCAGAAGCTCATTTGGCCAGGAGAAGGGAGAATAAAAGACGGCTCTCCAGACACCAGGAGGACAATGGGAGCAGCAGTTTGCAATTTATTTCACTTCTATTGAGTGCTTTTTAGAATCCAGCTCCCACATCTGGCAAGTTGGCACCAATCTTCTCTTAGAATGACTTAGAACTGGGGGGTTCAGAGAACATCCAAATCACTCCACACAGCTCTATTTGCGCCCTTCCAGGAGTGAGGCTTGGGGCTAGGCATGGCGGTGCGGAGACAAACTCATCAGTGGGCTGCGCAAACCTCCACTCTCCCCCTTGAGTTCACGGCTAAATCCTTAATGATGCCTCTACCCCTGAACTTGGAGCTGCTTCTACTGTAATGATCAATACGGTTTAACATGGTCTGTGCTGTTTCTCCCATTAGGCTGCGAGTTCCTTGAAGACAGAGATGACATTGTAGTCGCCTTTTTATCTCCAGTACGTAGCATAGTGCTGGCACATTACGAGGCTCTCAGAAAATAACTGAGTAAATGAGTGAGTGTATGAATGAGTAAATGAATAAGCAAATGGCTGAGCTGACCACACTGCAAGTAACAAATCCTGGGCTACTGGTTAAGAGGAGGGAGGAGATATGCTCAGGGAAAGCAAGTTGCTTCTAAAGGGAACAAAGAACTCCAACATAGGGCCCGAAGGGTCTGAGGACCACCTTGCCTACTTCACACTTCTATCCAGTCCCATCCTTAGATCGCGGTGCATCTTCCCTCCCCTCCAGCGTGAGGGGTGCAGGCAGGGTAGGTGTGGAATGCGAGGGCAGCACACCTCTTCCTTGGGCCACTGGTTTGGTCAGACTAGGCGGGACTCCCACCGAGTCCCCAGCACTGGTTTGGCCCAGTGAAGGTGGCTGAGCATCCTGCAGAAAACCGAGATGTTTCTGGCCAAGGGGAGCACTGATTTAGATCACAGGACACAGGGGAATGGAGCAACCAGAGAATCTTTTGGGCAGCAGACCAACAAGGGCTAAGTTACAACGTGGAGAAGAGGTTATAATGCTGTCTGGGTGCTCTCTGCCCAGACACCGCCTCCTGGGGCATGGGTGGAGGAATAAATCGGGGGAAACATTAATCCTGAGGGTGCAGGGAAGGGAGGACGCTCCCTGGACTCCTCTTGCCAGGGTGGGCTCTGGGTGGCTCCTCTAACTCCCACCTCCCCCTCCCTCGCTTCCTACACTGATTTCCAGGCCGGGGGCTCTTCTCCCTCTACCCTCTGCCACTGGGTTCAGGACGCCCTAGAGGACTGAGGCTATCGTAGGACTTGCTCTTTCCCTTGAGGGTGGGCTGCGGTTACATGTTCCTCTTGCAGTTTCTGTGTGGGATGACAGCAATGCAAATGATGCCTGCACTCACAGGTAGGAAGACCATGGGGACATCTGCCTGTCACTGATCCCTGTCTTGCGACTCTCCATCAGCAAGAGCCATGAGTTAACTTTCCTTCATAGGGGCTGCCCTCATGGACTCCAGCAAGAGGGCTTTGGACCACAGGCTCCAGATTCTCAACAAAACTGTGGACTGAATGAGCCAGCCTTGTGACCCTCTGGGCATCACACTCTTAGGACGTTAGCAAACAAGAGTGTCCCCAGGAGAGGGAGATTCTAATGCAGGGCCCTAAGAAGAAGTGCTGAAGGCACCAAGCTGGCTCAAGTTGAAGATAAGAACTCTCTGGAAGTCCCTGACTGTACCTTCCACCTGAAGGGTCCTGCAGGTAGGCTGTCAGGGCAACAGGGATGGGCTTGCTCTGTGTCACTGAAAGAACAAAAGCAGAAGCAATGGGGTGGGGGGAGTTTATAGGAAATAGAACCAGGTCAAGAAAGGGAAGCTGCTAGAACTCTCAAAAGATAGAA